>PVJO010008984.1:0-72084 GCA_004026905.1 Hystrix cristata | reverse complement strand
GTCAAGGCTTGATCATGCATTGGTTGTGGCGTGGATGGTTGCTAAGGTTTGACTGTGTCACCTAGAAGTTCATTGTTGGGAATTTAGACAAATTTATAAGCTGATGCTAATTGGAGGCAGGGCTTTTAGGAGGCTTTTTGGGTTAGATGAGGTCATGAGTGTGCCCCCTACCCTACCCCCGTGCTGGCATTAGTGACTTTCTCAGGAGATACCTGAAGCCACACACTTGCTTTGTCTTGCCGTGTGATATCCTCTACCCTGTCGTGATAGAGTAGGAAAGTCCTCACCAGACACCAGCGCCAGGTTCTTTCTAACCTGCAGAACCATGAGCCAAATAGACTTCTATTCCTTATATTTCCTGGTCTCCTTTACTTGTTATTGCAACAGAAAATAGACTAACGTGGTGGTGATGGGAAGAGATGTGTCAAAGATTCTCCCAGATTTCTGGCAAGGACAGGTAAGTTTATGGGAAAGGAGGAAGGTGTGACCATGAGTTCAGTTTAAACTCAAAGAGTTTGAAGTGTTTGTGAGACAAGAAGTCAATGAGTAGTTACAGGGGACCAGGGTTCAGATCAGAAGCTGAATGTACAAGACAGCAGAGAATGAGCAGCCAATGGGCAATGGGTGGACATGAGGCCCGCAGAGCCCAAGGTGAGGAGCGATGAGATGCTTTGGGGAGATCTACTTGGCAGACAGCAGAGGGAAATTCATTAGATTTAGATGTCTAGAAGGCCCTCGGCCCAAGTCATTCACTGGAATTGGAGGATTGAGCCCTCATGTAGGGAGTTGAGGAATGAATGGGGTGGATACTTCGAGACCTTGAGAAAAGACAGCCTTTCACAGTTGGTGTTCTTGGAAGAGGAGACAGAGACAGGAACTTGTGTTGGAAGGAGGATTTTTCCTTTTAGGTTGGAGGAACTTAGAGCCTGAGCAAATACTGGAAGGAAGGCTAATAGAGAAGAGCTGGTGATTCAGAAGGAGGATGAGAGGGCAGCCTGGAGCTCACCATCTTACCATCTTACCATCTTACCAACATAGCTTCACATGGCCCAAAATGACTGCTTGGGCTCCAGCCATTTTGTCCAAGTCCAATCAGCAGGAAAGAGGAAGTTAGGAAGATGGCACCTCTCTTTTTTCCTTCATTCCTTTTTAATTAAACAAACCCTTATTTGCAAGCACCTCTTCCTTCCCTTTTAAGGAGACCTCCACAGGTTGTACGTGATTCTTCTACTATAACTGAGCCCTATGACCATGTCTAGCTGCAAGGGAGGCTGGAAATGCAGAGCACCCAATTGTAAATAGGTTTTGCTGCTAATGAAGGATTAGAAAATGTGGATCAGGGACCTGTGAGCAGTCTCTGCCTGGAAGGGCGCAGAAAGGCCCAGGTAATTTGTCAGGTGAGAGTCAGAAATGGGGACAGGGAGCCCAGGCCACCTGACAGGATTGAATGAGATGCTGTGGGAAGTCCTGCCTTGGAGTGGGAGCTGATGTTTGTCACATTCAGATCACAACTTGATCTTTTTGTCCAGTGCTGAAGATTGAATCCAGGGCCTTATGCATGCTAGGCAAGGGCTCTCCTGCTGAGCCACACCCCTAGATCAACAACTTAGTTTTTTAGAAAGATAATAAATATACATGGCGCATCTACTGTATGCTTTTTCATCCATGGCCTTTTTTATTTCACTCTCCAATCTTGTGAGATATGTATTATCCTTTTTTAAAGTAAGAAACCCCAATTCAGCAGGTCACCCCACGAAGAGATGTCAGGATGTGAACCAGGTCTGACTGCAGCCTTTCCCAGCAGCCTTATGAGGCAAGCAGACCCTCTGAGGCGCTTCCCCACAGAGCCGCCTGGTGATTGCTTGCAGTTTCCCAAACAGCCTTTTCCTTTCCTGTCTCTACCTTCAGACGCATTGTTCCCCCAGTCTGGAATGCTTTTCCTGTATTCCTAGTGACTCCCCAGTGAACTTTGGACTCGCTGTTCCAGTCTTTTATCTAATGAAGTCCCTTCTCAGAAATGTTTCTTGAATCCCGCCCTGAGAGTGACGAGAATGACGCCTTTGGTTGCTTTCGATTGCTTCAAACTGTTACTGTTATTGTTTGCAGCAAACTGCCCTGGGCTTCCTCACTGGCTCCAGGAAGCTGCTCAACAAATATTTGCCATATCAAATTAGTTAAAGAGCCAGACAGAGATTAGGGAACATATTGATTAATGAGGAAACCGAGGCACAGTGTTCCCAAGGTTGTCAAGGAATTTAGCGGGGAGCTGGGATTCTAGTTTCCAAACTCCTCTTACCCCTCTTTCCACACCGAACCCCCTTAACAGTTCATGGCCGCAGACTCTTCTGAATGTCCTGGAGTCTGGTTTTCCAGGAATCAAGCAGAAGATACAGGGCTCAGTACAGCACCTGGGAGAACAAGCATTAGGTCTGCAACTCTTGTTTACAGGGCACTGAGCTCCCAGGGCTGCGAAGCAGAGACAAGAAAGTCTGCCGAGGACGGGCCTCCTTCCGCTCTGGAGACAATGTGCCTGGAAACCGAGCTGTAAAGTGGGTCTTGTTTTCCCCGAGACAACCATGTGTGTCACAGTGGGGTCTTCAGTCAGTTCTAGATGTATGTCTGCCAGGAAAAAAAAAGGCACCACCATTCCTGGCCTTGATAACCGTTTAATAGCCATCGTGAGCTCTGTTGTGGGTACCCAGATGGGCAGGTCACCTGATGTGGACAAAGGTCCCTGATGTGCCATGGAACCCATGCATGGCCAGAAATATCAGAAAACCACATGGTGACCTTACCAAAGCCCAGATGTTGCAGCTGTGCAGTGTGTCCTCAGGCCACCTTCCGGGGGGCTGAGAAGGGCCTCTTGGGGGCAGGATGTTGGACACCTCCTCTTGCCATAAGGGCTGCAGTACAGCTCTCTGCCCGCTGAGGCAGCAGACCCCAGTCAGCTCCTGGGCGACGCGGCAAGCCTGGCTTGCAGAGAACGGCTTGCAGGGTGACCTGAGGATGCGGGAGAGTGTTGTGAAGGGAGAATAGATTTGCTTCCAGCTGCAATTTTGTCACCAGTGTCTAAAAGGACCTGTCCCTCTACCTCCTGCCTGTACCAGCTCCTCAAAATCTCCCTCCCCAGACTAATCTGTTCTTTAACATTAAGTGGAAGCAACCTGAGTCATAACAATAGGCTTCGCAAGGCTGCCTTCCTCGGGCGACGTCCCTGGACCCCAAAGCAGTGTTTCCCGTTCGCTGCCGTGGTTTGCCTATGGGTCGTCACCTGGGTCACCTCCGTCCTTTTGATCTGTGTCTTGCTCTCTAGAGATGGGCATCTGGCGATATCTCCAGGCCTCAGCTCCCAGGATGACACCTACAGACTCAGTGTCTTCCTCGAATTCCCTAAGACACTGCTACAACCAGCCTGACAAAACTTCCTGCAGGTCTAGACTGATTCAGGCGATTCGAACTGGAGGAGCTGCCTCCAGAGCTGGCTGTCTGGGAACCTCCTTTGGATCCGCAGTGGCTGCCTCCCTTCCTGGTCCCCACCGGCCTCGGTGTGGGGACTGGCTGACCTCCCACAGCATGAATGACCTTGACTTATCCCCACTGCCCAGCATACGGATCCTGTACCCTGCCCCCCAATAACAGCAGAATTCTGGCCTCTGGTCTAAAGCCTGCTTCAGCTCCTGCTCCTGCGGGAGGCTTGGTTGGGCATCCATTCTCTTGGGCCTGCTCAGCTGCCCCAGCCCAGCCAGACCAAAGGACGAGTGACTGTGTCCTCCGAGGCAGGCTCTGTCGCCTAGAGCCCTGCAGCCTGATCCAGCAGGTCCCTGCTTAAAGCAGCTAGAGGTTCTGGACTGGTCAGACCTGCCTCCTCCAGCCATCCTCCTGGATGCAAATGGCTGAACACATGCGCATGCACACACACACACTCTTCTTGCCTACTGTCAAAAATTTTAAATTCTTAACATACCCCGCTTGTAGAACTAAATATTTAACACGTTGGTCCAAATGGCTGGCTTTGGGCAGTCCTGAGAACATGGGGAGGCTTTTACTTCACAACTGCCCCACAAGAGGGCCTGTCAAGGTGACTTTTTGAGAACAAAGGGACAAAAGGCAAATTCTCTCTCCTGCCCGTTAATGCCAAAGCTGCTGTTACCTTCAAAATGGCAATTTCCAGCTTAGCAACTTGAGCAACCTCCTGTGGCCCCCATGACAGAGTCATTTCATTTAAACTAGTGGTGGATAAATTGCAGATTGAAAATGCCATTTCAGCTGGGCATGGTGGTGTGTGCTGGTAATCTCAGCTACTTGGGAGGCTGAAGCAGGAAGATTGCAATTTTGGCGGCAGCCTGGGCAAATGATCGAGACTCTGTCTCAAAATGAAAAATAAAAAGGTCTGGAGGTATAGCTCATGCCTAACATATGCAAGGCCCTGGAGTCAATCCTGGGAAAAAAGTTAGTTTTAATTAATTCTGATTACTAGGACAATCAGACTTTTAGGGATTCATATATTGGCCCATTTATATTTCTTCCTATGCGAATTGTCTGTTTCAGTGCCAAAACTGTATTTCTATCCAATAAGTTGTTGGAACTATTTTTCCCAGTTTTTCGTTTTCACTTTGTTCTTCCTCGTACTAAACCTTTGTATTTTAAAATGGCCAAACTGATATTTTCCTTTATAATCTCTGCCTTCTGTGCTATGCTAAGAGAAACTTTCCCTGTCTCAAATTTATGTAAATGTTCATTTAAATGATAATCTCCATTTGGAATTCTTCTGCACTGTCAAAGATCCAACTAACTTGAGTATTTCCAGATACAGAGCCAAGGTCTTGTTAAATTCATTTACCAAATAATCCCCACCCCCGAAAGACTACCTTTATGTGTTTTGCAAATCGCATGCACCAGCGTCTTTGTTTCTAAATCCCTACCTCTTAGGGTTGTTTGGAGGGTTACACAGAGCTGGCCTAGTCAGAGCCTTAGTATGGGACACAGGACCCCCTCCGAAGTGTTGGTTTCCCTCCCCTACACGATGCCATATGCTTCTGCCACTTGACCTTGGGATGCTGGCAGCAATTCCGGATACACAGAAGGTGTGTCAAAGACCTCAGCGTTGAGCTCCAAACTGCTTTCTGCCCTGCGATCCCCTTGGCCAAAATGGCCTCGATCATCAGGGCTGAGAGGAGCAGGATGGAGCAGCAATGAATTCTCCTCGGGGAGTCAGTGGAGACGTTGAGAGGAGGTGACCTTCCATCTGGGTCTAGGAGGGGAGAGGAACAGGACAGGCACGGGAAGAATAAAGCACAGCACAGGGCCAAGGGACACAAGGTCACGGCTGGGGTGGGGAGTGGATGATGGCAGAAGTGGAGTGTGGTGAGAGCTGGGGAGGACCCGGGAGGAGGCCAGTGAAGTTAGGTGTTCATGCGTGGTGGGGGGCATGTGGTCAGATCTACGATTTAGGAAGATCAGCCTGGGCCAGATGGGAGGCAAGAAGACCAGGAGGCTGCCAAGTGAACCCAGAGGAGAGGGAGTAGTGGTCCTGACTAGGGTGCTGGCCATGAAATTGAAAGGAAACGAGAACTTTTTAAAAATATTGCAGTACAGCCAACAGAAAGACTCCAGCAGCAGATCGGAAGTGGAATGGGGGGAGCTGGGAGTGGCAGCCGGGTGGACGGTGGAGGCTGGAGGCATGCAGGGCTGGGAGCACTCGAAGGGGAACAATCTGGGGCCTGGGAGGGGCTGGGGAACAGACAGAGAAAGGACACCGAGAGGGAGGAAAGGACACTGAGAAGACCAAGACATGTGGCCTCTGGGCCTATGCTGTGGAGGGAAGAACCCCACCACAGGCAGCACGGAGTGTGGGACGTTGAGCCAGTCGATCTGGCAGATGTTCAGATTTGCATGTGCAGGCATGTGAGAGTGTGTGTGTGTGTGTGTGTGTGCTGTTACTGAAGACTGAACCCAGGGCCTTCATGCCGAGCTACATCCCAGCCTCTTTTTATTTGTTCTGAAGAGAAACCAGAGTATTCCAGCCCCTTTTTAAAAATTTAATTTTTTTTTTTTGAGACAGGGTCTCGTTATGTAGTTCAGGCTGGCCTTGAGCTCACTATATAGCCCAGGCTGTCCTCAAACTTGCAGCGATCCTCCTGCCCCAGCTTCTAGAGTGCTGGGATTACAAGCATGCACCACCATGCCCGGCTTTAAAATTTAATTTTGAGACAGGGTCTCACTCAGTGACTAAATTGCCCAGGCTGGGCTCAAAATTGCGATCCTCCTGTCTCAGCCTCCCAGGGTGCTGGGATTGCAGGAATGAGCCACCACACAGTGGTTTGGGAGAGGCTTGAATTTTTGAGGAAAGGAGCAATCTAGAATCAGATCGTACCTGGGGAAGTGGGGAGGGGCTTTTATTTTATTTTGTGGAAAAAATAAAATAAAATTTTGTGACAAAATAAGAGAATAACAATAGGTAATACACTGTGTATCATTATCTTCAAACCAGTTACTCAGACACAAAAAAAGATTCTCCCTTACAAAGAAACATAATAGCACAAAACTTTCCTTTTAGTGAGCTAAGAAGGGGTGCCTCTTGGTTTGGGGAAAGAGTCGTTCATTCATTTATCAACCCTCAATTAAGCAAAGGTTGGCTTATTTATATGTCAGGTCCTGTTGGCTCTGGAGAAAACAATGATGAAATTCCCATCCTTGTGAGAGGTACCTTATTACAGGCAGCTAAATTAGATAGAAATTAATGCACAGTCAGAGAGGGACTGAGCTCTCAAGGTTGTCAGCAGAAAGAATAAAGACATCAAGATTGCGGCTGGAGGTGCATCTGAAGAAGGCCAGGCCTCAACATAAAGATGCAGTGGCAAGCCAGGCATGGTGGTGCATGCCTGTAATCCCAGCACTCGGGAGGCTGAGGCAGGAGGATCATCTTGAGTTTGAGGCCAGCCTGAACTGCATAGTGAATCCCTATCTCAAAAAAAAAAAAAATGCACCGGGCAGGCCCATATGCCTCCCTAAGCGATAAACAATAACCTGAGATTATATTTTAATTGGCACCACCTAGTCCAGCAAATCTAGCTAAGCATCAGCCGCCTGGGTGGGTGACCAGAGCATCTGGACGCCTCACTTCCCCCAAAATGCCCTTGTCCCTTCCGTGCACCCTTGCTACATGACCCGCTTCCCTATTGGATCACTATCAGCTAAGCGACTATACTTAGAATCCTACAGGTTGATTGTAGTTTGATCCATATTGTACCCCCTTTGTGCCTTTGTTATATAAATTACCCCTGACAGAGGGCCTTGGTGGCCACCCACTCGGGACCCCTCCTGGAAATCCAGGAGCCATTCTTATCTCCTATTTCCAGTAAAACTCTCTTAACTGCTTCCTTTGGTTCGAGACTTCGTTCCTTGACGTTGTACGTCTGTGAACATGGCACACTTGACATCGCACAGGTGGGGAGTCATACTTCTCCTATAGCACTTGCAGTGAGGAAACAGACATTAAAGAAATAAGCAAATAAATATGTGTCAGGTGGCAGAGATGGGCCACGAGCTGGTTTGTATTTTAATCACTCAGTGGTTAAGACTTCCTTGGTCATTGGATTCCAATTCCACCACTCCAGCTGGGTTACCTTGGACCAGTTATTTTTTCTGTGCTCACTTTCATTACCTATAAAACTAGGATGATGACAGTGCTCAGTTTGTATGAGTATTTGAAAATTTAAAAAAGTTAATATAAGGTGGGCTTAGCAATGTACATCACAATCCCAGCACTTGGGAGCCTGAGGCAGGAGGATCACAAATTCCAGCCTGGCTGCGGCTACTTAGTGAGTGAAAACAATGAATGAATGAATGAATGAAGTTAATATTAATAGAAGGAAAGAGCTTAGGATGGTATCTGGCAATATTAAGTGCTGTGTGAGCAGCTGTTAGGATAACTGTTGTGGCTTCTGGTACTGAGAACAAACTGGAAGGGATGAGCGTGGTGGAAGCAGGGCTGTCACCTGGTGGCCCCTCGGCAGTCTAGGACAATGACAGGAGTGGCTTTGTCAGTGGAAGAGAAGTGGTCAGAGTCAGGACTTGCTGACACATTGGATGTGGAAAAGAAAAGGGGAGCCGAGGATGGCCTCAGGGTGCTGCTACGAGCCCACGCAAGATGGAGCTGCCGCTTGCTGAGCTGGGGAGGTGCGAGGAGTGAGTTTGGAGAGGAGCACCAGGAGTCTGGCTTTGAGCACATCACCTGGGAGATGGGGACCAGACACCTCAGAGTAAGGCACCTGGAGAAATGAGGGGCTGGGGCTGGGGATGTACACAGGCACGTGGTCAGTGTACAGCAGACATTTAAAGCTGTGAGCCCCGATTGGGTGCAGTGGCTCAGGCCTGTAATCCCAGCTATTCAGGAGGCTGAGGCAGGAGGTTCTCAAGTTGGAGGCCAGCCTGGGCAACTTAGCAAGTCTCAAAAATAAAAAAGGGCTTGGGCTGTAGCTCAGTGTGAAGGCCCAGGCTTCAATCCCCAGTAACGCAAAAGAAAAACAAATAAGCAAAATAAAACTGAAGACAAAACGAAAGCCATGATCAACTAGGAAGTGCACATGGATGGCGAAGAGGCCCAGGCACAGGCCTGGGAGTGTGCATGCTGACAACGTGCGCCAAGGAGGGCCAGTGTGAAAAGCCTGCAGACTCCAGCAGGCTGGAAGGAAAGGGGTTCCATTTTGCCTGAAGTCTTGAAATGTTTGCAGTGGCATTTCTAGGACACATAATTGGGACAGGGCTCGGGAAGGCACCAGAGCTGGGGGAAGTGCAGGAGACTGAGGGTAACCAAAGTGAAAACCAGGGCTGATGGAGAAGCATGCAGGACCAGGGCACTTTCACATAAAAACAGGCCTCATGGATGTGTGAGCCACCACGAGTGCCCTGTGAAGTTAACGAAAGGAACAGCATGGCTAAGAGCGTGAGTGTCAGAGCTGACACACGGCCCCTCAAGTCAGGCTCTGCCCAGTGTGACCCCTGCTGTGCCACGTGCCCTCTCTGGCCCAGAGCCTCGTGTGTAAAATGGAATCATCTTCAGCCAGCGTGGCGGCACACGCCTATAATTCTAGCACTTTGGGAGGCTGAGGCAGGTGGATCACAAATCTGAGCCCAGACTGGGCAACTTAATGACACAGCAAGACCCTGTCCTTAAAAAGTAAAAAGAGCTGGGGGTGCGGCTCAGTGTGAAGGACCTGGGTTCAATGCCCAGCACCTCCCCGCACACAGAGTCTCTGCCTTTGAAATGCTGTGAATTGAAATTCTTAATAATTTTATCTTTGAACTTGTGTTTTGTAAACAAATCCAGTGAACAGAAAAGACTCAGCAGGGTGGGCACTGGCCAGGCTGAGGCCGGCAGAGTGGTGGGCAGCACGGTGTCTAACAGTTGGTCTGGCCACCCGGGGAGCACCCACATGACCAGGCAGCCTGGGACACTGTGGGGCTGCGAGGGGATGGTGGGGGTTGGGATGTGTGCCCAGACTGGCGGCAGCAGAACAAATTGGCAGTGGCAGCAGCCCACTGCGGCGGCCATGGCGAGGGAAGGGACTCCACACGGAGCGCCTGTCCCCACGGCAGGTGCACAGGTCTGGGTTCCCAGCAGATTACAGAGCGAAAGCATATACCTGGACGTGGCACGGAGCCCACTGGGGAGCTGTTAGGATCCTTCGAGGCATTTAGAATCTCTGGTTTTTAAAAGTCCTGCAATGGGACACAGCAAATATTTGCAAGCTTAGGCAGAAATGAAATGGAAAGTGCATCGCATTCTGTGGAAAATAATTACACAGTTCACGTGAAGCTTCATTGTTAACAAGGAAGGCAGTTGAATCACATAAACATGTTATGCAAATTATAGGCAAATCACGAGGTCACGTTAAGTTCCGTGTACAACTTCTGCAAGTTGCAGAAAATGTCAGAGGAAGCATTGAACATCACCATGCAATTGTGCATGTGAAATTGAATTCGGACTTCAATGAAATTGACCGGTAAGGGCAAGCAAACCCTTTCGGAAAAATTATTTCACAAGAATCAGTAGCTCTTGCCTTACAGGCATGGGGGTGCTTGCCTGTAATCCCAGCACTCAGGAGACTGAGGCAGGAGGATTGCCTTGAGTTTGAGGCCAGTCTGGGCTATACAATGAGTTCAAGACCAGTCTGGACTACACAGCAAGACCCTGTCTCAAAAAAAAAAAAAAAATCAGCAGCTCTTGATGTAGTAAAATTTATATTTGAAAGAATTTGTCAGAAATTTCACCTGACATAATATCCTATAAGGTGTTCTTTTATTTTTTTTAGGTATTCTTCTTCTTTATTGTTGTTGTTTGGTTTTCTTTGAGACAAGGTCTTGCCATGTAGTCCAGGCTGGGCTTGAACTCTTGGTGATCCTCCTGCCTCAGCCTCCTGAGTAATGGGACTACAGGTGTGAGCCATCACATTTGGCTTCTGTGAGAGATTCTTAATGGCTACAATCACAGTGGCATTGCCAGAAAGGCCCTTCTCAATATTTATAATCATTTTAAAAAGTTATCTTAGCATTTGCTAAGAGTAACTACTATAGTTTTCACCTGAAGACGAAATTGTCAAAAGTATAAGATTTGGGGGGGGGAAGATTTGAGGGGCTGGGGATTTAGCTCAGTGGTAGGCGCTGAGTTAGAGCCCCAGCAACACCCCCCAAGAAAAAAAGTATAAGATTTGATGAGTTCAATTTTTGGAAAAATGAGCCAGAGAAATCTCAAGATTGGTCACATTCTCATATTCATAAAGTATTACTATTTATTGTTTTATATAACATTATGACAGCAAAATATTTTTGTGATTTTAAATTTATTTATCGTGTTGCTCAGGAATCACTAGTACATTTTTATTATAAAACATTTTGAAAGGAAAAAGTTTTCTATTTTAGTACCTGTTATTGTACCAGTTTCTACTGCTTTTTTAAACAAGAAGCTCTGTTTTCATTTTGCACCTGGCCCTGCCGATTATTCACCAGCACTAATTTTTGAAAACTAGGGTTTTTTTTATGTTTTTATATTAAGGTTTTATATTTTCTTAAATTGTTCTGGCTTAGTGACAACTCTTTCAGACCGCTAGTAACTCTCCTCAAGCCCCCAAATTGGCCATCACATTGTAACAATTTTAAAAATGCACCACGCTGGGCATGGTGGCACACGCCTGTAATACCAGCTACTCAGGCTGAGGCAGGAGGGTGGCAAGTTGGAGGACAGCCTAGGCAATTTAGCAAGACCCTGTTTTAAAACGAAAAATAAAAAGAGCTAGTGAAGTAGTTCAGCAGTAGAGCACTTACTTAGCATGCAAGAGGCCCTGGGTTCCATCACCAGTATTGCGGAACAAGGCAAAGCAAAACAACACAAAACAACAAATCCACATCACAGTGTATGCAGCTGGCCACCTTAGAAGACTGACACGCTCCACTGTGGCCCCAACTATCCCAAATCGTCCTCCCCATCATCCCCTTAGGGAGCATCCTCTTGACCTGACTGCTGTTTCTGGATCGCCCTGCGGGTGGCAGACGCGAGTGGGTAACGCGGCAGGGGAAGCAAGCGAGGCGCGCTGCGTCTAAGGTGTGCGGGCAGCGGGACAGCATGCGTGTTTGGGGGCGTGACTACTAAGTAAGACACTAGAAACTAGCAGATTCTGCTTGGTCTTCTTGAGGCCCTCGGGGAAGAGGCTGTGAGACGCGAAGCTGTTGGCCCCGGGCCCCAGCAGGGTGGGTGGTTTTCTACAGCTGTTTCCACGAGGCCTGCTGCAGCCCCAGGGTAGTCGGGCTCTCGTGATGATGAGCAGCCGAAGGGCCCCTTAAGGAATAAAGGGTCAGGATGCCGGTAGATGGAACTGAGACCCTGACACTGCCCATTGCTCTCCACTTTCTCTGGGCAACAGCCCGGCTCACTCCGGACTGACCAATCGCGATGCCCCATCCTGGAGGGAAGCAATCTGATTGGCTTATTCGCCCACTCTTGGGTATGTGGGCATGATCAGCACTGTGACTGCCTGACGGCCCACAGAGGACTCGGCTCACCGATTTCCCACCAGGCCTGAGTCCAGCGCTACTCCTGGACCAGAACTGTCGCGTCTGACCTGCCTTAGTTCAGCATTCACTAACCAGCTGCTACTCCAAATTCATCTTGCTTTCTGCCCGCCTTCCCTCGTCAGGGTGGTCGCTCTGTCTGTACAGCGGGCCGCAGCCTCTTGACTGCATCTGACCCCAACACCCTAGCTTGGCCACTCTCTTCAGCGCTTTCCTGTCACCAACGACCCAGCCCCTATGGAGCCCTGCAAGGGCCCTTCGAGGATGCCCCGGCCAGACCCTTATTCTGCCCATTCTTCTGGGCAGCCACCTCGCCTGCCTTCCCGCTTGTGACTACCTCTCCCGCAGCCAGGGCCCTCCTCCTTCCGGTCCCTCTCTGGAACTCACCAGTCCACCCTGTCACCCACCCGTCCAAATCCCAGAGAGCTCAGGTTAAGGGTCCCCTGCCGCGAGGCTGTCTCCACTCTTCCCGGTCTCAACTACATCTTCGGACCTCCTCGCACCCCCGAGCCCCCATACTCACCGCATTTGCTCGCATGTTGATTTAATACCCCAGCCCCACCCCCGCCCCCAGATGCCCATGTCTGCCAGGGCAGAGACTCCGCCTGGTTCCATGTTGAACTCCCAGGGCTCGGCAGTGCCTGGTCCTTTCTAGGGTCACTGTCAGGAAGGAGCCCTGTGATCACCACGTGCACACAGAAGAGTGTGGAAATGGCCCAGAAGGAAGGAAGGAAGGAAGTTTTCCTCTGGGGTTCGGGAAGGGACCAGAACAGAGAGTGTGTGTGTGTGTGTGTGTGTGTGTGTGTGTGTGTGTATGCATACGCATCAATTAGCTACAACTGTAGTGATTCTTTTTTAAAAGAACATATCCTTAACTTCTTTGTGCAAGTTAAAAATTAAACAATAATAAACCTGGCCCGGGCCAGGGACTCAGGGGCCAGCTGATCCCAAGCCACACTCAGGAGAACAAAGAAACACCCGGACACATCTGTGATCCGCTGGTGGGTTCTGAGTCTTCACTTTATTACTATGTCACCAGAAGTCACCACCTTCACTTGGTTCACCACAAATGGACGGATGTCATAAAGGACGGGGCCATGGGGCCACTGGATTCAACCTTGAGAGACTTAACCAGGTGGTGGGGATTGAGAGCAGGGGCCAGGACCAGGCCCACTCTTCACCGCACACACACGCACACACACACAGATATATTTGTGGAGCCTTATATTATACATCTTATATATAGAAAATATATATATTTATACTATACACAGGCAGTAATGCTGCGGGAGGGGCCAGGGCACCCAGACAAGGGCTGTGGGCACCAAGGGGACGGGGCTGCATCAGGGACGGTGCTGGGAGATGGCTGGACTAGGCTGTCCTTCATAAACTCTGGGGTGGGGGTTCCCCCTTCTTGTTCCTTAGAGACTCAAAGGGGTCTCAAGCCAAGGTTAGGGTCCCCCAGGGTAACAAGTAGGGGGTCTTGGTTTCACAGGAGAAGTCAAGGATCCCCCAAAACTCTTTGACGATCAAGAACCACCAGGACAGGACAGAGTGGGGAACGGAAGCTGGTTCCCTGGGAATCAGCCTCTTGACAGTATGGCCCCAGAAGGGTCAGGAGCCGCCCCTGCCTGTGTCTATGCAGAAGGTGGAGGTCTGGGCTCCCCACTTCTCACTCTGCTTTGCCTAGGACAAGTCACTGTCTTCCTGTCCCAGCTCTAGCCTTCCTAAGGGTCCTTGCAGCTCTAAACTTGTGTGGAACCCAAATGTCCTGCGTCCCCCTTGTGCTTGACGGGGAGGAGGGGCCCAGGCTCCAAGGGCTTGCAGGGGGCCTTCCCCAAGGACAGTGTGGGAGCAAGAGCAAGCAGAGGGCAGTGAGGAGGAAAGGGGCTGCCAGAAGCTGCTGGCCTGTGGGCTTGGGGCCCCCCAGGGACCTCCCAGTAGTGGAGTTGGCAGCTCTGTCTCATCCTAATCCTGCCCTGTCTGCCTCTCACCCCCACCGCAGATCCCTACCAGGGTCCCTGCCTGATAGTGGGTCATGCCAGGGGCCTGCTCTGGGCTGTGCCCCGGGAAAGCGAGGGGTGCTTACTCAGATCACTAGCACCCCTGCTCCTGGCAGGGGCAGCAGGGACAGTCTGCGATACACACCCAGGATCAGATGGGGGATAAGGGCACGCTGCTCTCCGGACCAGCATTGCCAGCAGCTGGTTGGTGCCTGGCAAGAAACAGATGGGGCCTCCCTGGGCCCACAGCAGGTGGGGCAGGTGGGGCAGGTGGGGCAGGACTTGTCCTGGCCTCCTGCAGTGGGCACAGAACCTAACCATGCTGGAAACACTCCCACAGCCGTCAAGGCCCTGCTGGTGAGGGTCCCACTGCTCAGGCCAGAGGTAACCAGCACCCATGCCATCCCCACTCCAGCCACCTGGGGGGGACTGTCAACAGAGCCCCTTCCCCACATGTGGAAGATGGAAATCACAAATGCTGGAAGGTCCTCTCTGGTCACTGCTGCCCTTGGGGGACCAGAAGAGATGAGCTCAGATCCACACTTCATTGCTAACTCACTTGTGCTCAGAGGCTCAGTTTCCCCTCCTGGTAAGTGTGGAGAGTGACACTACTTGTCTGCCTTGAGGTTCCTTCCCCCCACCACTCCTGCCATCCTTGGGCCCTTCCTCAGGAGCTGCAGGTGCACATGAATTGTGCATCTCAACAGCAACAGACCCTGCACCTTTATTTGTTTAGAGCTCACCCTCTCCAACAGGCCAGGAGCTCTGGGAGGCAGGGGCCACACATCCCCTTGGCTCCCCTGGCACAGGTGCTACAAAGGACCGGCAAGTGACCTAACTTGCTGGATCCTGGCAACGGTGGCAGAGACCCCGCCCCTGCAGCCCACCGACAGCTCCTCCGCGCTGGGCACAGCCATGCTGCTTTCCTGCCCGGGCAGAGTGTGCCTTGTGCAATGCTGCCCGCCCACCCCCTCGGTCCTCACCCTCCCTGCCTTTGGTGTCGTTTGCTCCCCCCGACTCCGTCCAGGGCTCCCCGTGCGCCACCTTGGAGCAGCACGCCCCCCAGCCGGTGCACCATTGTGACTTGGCCTTGTGACTCCCAGCCCTGCGCACCGGTAACTGCTCCACCTCCCGCAGGCCTCCCGTGCCCAAGCGCTCCAGCCCTGGATGCAGCCTGACCCACCTGTGTCCTAGGTCACTTCTGTTTCCTGGGAGGTCACAATGGCAGGGAATCGGCACCTGCTGGGTGACTCGGCCAAGAAACCCAGGCCGGAAGCCAGCGCTGCCACTCAGTCAAGAGATCTTGGGCCTCCTTGTCCACCAGCCCTGGGTGAGGACTCAGTGAGTCTTCCCGGAGGTGGGGACAGTGATCAGGCCCCCAGGAGGCCACCAAGGGGGCTGCTGAGCTCTCTGTGGAACTCGTGGAGCAGGTAGCAGAGCACAGGGACAGTAAGTGACCAGGGAGGCAGAGGTACTCTCTGAGAAGGCCAAGGCCAGGGGGGAACCCGCAGGGGGGCGAGCAGCTGGGGCAGAGTGGGCCCTGACTTGTGGCAGAATGGGGGTCTCTCATGGGGGCTGGGGGCGGTGGGAGGACAGGGATGAGCAGGCAGCGCTGGGGGTCTGGGCGGCCTGCAGTGGCCTCCCCTCTCGGCCAACTGCCTGAGGGACTCGGGTGAGAGGCCTTGTCCTCCCCAGGTACTGGCTTCCTCAACCATGCAGCGGGGACGGCCCTAACAAGCCCAGCACGACTGCTGTAGAGGGGGTTCTGGGGTGCCAGCACTGAGCCCCGTGTGGCCAGATCTCCGGGCACAGTGCCTGTCTCTGTCCCAGCATCCCACCTTGGTACTGACAGGACCCCCCACATCTCAGCTTACCCCCTTCCAGGGACCAGCAATGCCTCTCACCCCTGTGCTAGGCACAGGCCTCGCACACAGGAGGCGCTCAATGATGCTCCCGGATACAGTGAATGAATGCAACATCCCCAGCCCCACTCTCCAGGCCCCCGCTGGGCACGTGGCCTAGGACACACTGGCACACACGCACAGACCCCCCACACACACCTGGTGCGCCCCCGTCCCTGCCCCAAGCCACCCTGGGCCTCCAGGGAGCAACCTGGAGGTGCGCAGGTGTTGGGCAGAGCGGGGGGTGGGGGGGACAGGGTAGAGGGAAGGGCGGGGCAGGCGGTCACTGGGGCTCAGTAGCCCTGGGACTGGTAGCCCTGTGGCTCAGCGTCGAAGGCGGTGGCCGGCTGCTGGTAGGTGCCGCCCATGCCGGCGGGGTCTGGCCCTGCGGTGGGCTCCACGTAGGGGGCATAAGGCATGCTGGAGTCCTGGCTGGGGTCCATGTAGTCCTGGGAGAAGAGGGCCGAGTCGGCGCCAATCTGGTACCGCTGGAAGGCCAGCACAGCCTGGCCCGCCTGGGGATACGGTCGCGGGGATGAAGATGGGAGGGAGGGGATGTTAGGGGAGAGACAGACAAGAGCGCTGGTTTAGTGGCAGTTAGTTGACGGGACACAGGGTTAAAGACCCCCAAAGCACCAGACACAAAACCAAGCCGTCCCAGCAGCTACCCCATCCGGAGGCCAGCACCACAACGTCCAGCCAGAGAGGACCTCCCATCACCTGCTGCATGTGCCCCAGGCCCAGAGGTCACTCTAGGCCACCAGAAATGTTTATCCCCACTGTAGAGGGTTAAGATGGCCCAAAAGCCCTCAGCCTGCTCAATCTCTGTTTTCAGGGGTGTTATGCAGAATAGGAAAGAATGTTTCTTAGTACAACAGAAGTCTTTTAACATTTCCCAAAAGTCACCCTAAATCTTGGAGCTACACACAGTCATACAACTAAGTTTTGACCAAGGAGCTAGCTCCATGTTCTCATCCTACCCTTTGACCTGATGCCTAGAATGATGGCTGGAGCTCTACTTGCCAAAATGGACCATGAGGATGGAAGATGCCTGGGTCGCTGAAGACCCCTCAAGTCACTCTGGAAGCCTGGACTCCCTCCCCAGACTTATCTTTAAGTCACTGTTATTTGGGATGTTGCTGAACCTGCAACGCTTGGTCAAACAAGTTAAATGGAGTGAAACAGGTTTCAGGATGACACAACCTGTCTGCACCTTGATTGTTCAAGGCAGGGGGGTGAGGAGCAGTTGGGGGCACCCATTCCTTTGAATGGTTGGCTCCCTGAGAGCGGGGCCGGCAGGCCTGGCTCCCCCAAGCTCCCTGCTCCACTGCTGGGCAGGGGCTGGAGCAGATGGCTTCTGGGGACCCTCCTGGGGGCGGGCTCTGGTCACAGGCACCAAGGATGGTCTCGGGAGTCAGCCCTCAGCCCTACAGGCTCAAGGCCTCCTGTGGCCTAGCAGTTCCACAGGACAGGGACAAAGGAGAGGCTTAGCCCTCTAATGGACTGGGCTGCAGAGGGGAAGCTGGGAGTCCTGCTCAGGGGTCCACATTGGCTCTTTCTGAGAGCAAGCACACTCTGCAGCATCCCCCTGGGTAGCTGAGAGTTTGCACTTTTATGCCTCTAGTGCCAGGATGCTCACTCCCTGTATGCCCAGCTCTAGCAGGGTTGGGGTGCCGCTCCTTGCCTCCTGTGGGGAGGAGGGCTAGGTGAGGCCGCCAGGCAGCTGAGCACAGGGAGGGAAGCTGTGCAGGTCTGGAAGCCCAAGACTTCTAGCAGAGCAAGGGATTGCCACATGAAGATCACCCCCAAACAGAGCTTACAAAAGAGTCCAGCTCTCTGGAGAGAATGAATGAATGAATGAGTGAATAAATACAAGAGCCTACATTTATTGAGCATCCCTGTGCCAAGCCCTGTGTCGGCCTCTTCCATCTGCACAACCACCTTGAGAGGCTGATCCATTACTATCTGTCGGCCCCAGGAAATGGACTGAGGCCAGAGAGGTGCAGGGGCTTTCTTAGTCACCCAGCGTGGGAGAGCAGGACCTGGCTGAGAGCCCCCCAGACCCCCCAGGCTACACTCCTCTTTGTGGCCACTCTCCAGATCATCCTTCATACCCCAGCTGGGGACAGGCCATCACACCGTGGCCACAGCTCAGCGCCTTGGGCCATGGGATACCTGCTGGCAAGCAGAGTCCCCCTCAACCCACTAACAGCCCTGAGGCCCATCTGGGGACTGCGCTGTCTCTCCTGCTCAGCCTGTGTACTCCCGGGGCCAGGGATCCTGTCTAACTCATCATAGGCACAAAACAGCTGCTCAATAAATGTTTACTGAATGAATGAACACACAACAAAGAACAAAGAAGGCACTGAATGAAGGAAGGAGTAAGTGGCAAATCCTAAGTGCGCTGGGGTCCCCAACACTTCTGGCACCAGGCCAGCGGGTGGCTAGGGCTGTGCCGAGGCAGGGAACAGTGTGTTGTACTCCTCCTGGAAGGTAAGGTCCTTGAATCTGCGCACGGCCAGGGCTGCGGTCAGGCTCTGCCGGAGAGAGCAGGGTGAGGCCACTGGGGGTACTGCGAAGGTTGGCAAGGCCAGCAGGGGGCCCCTGAGAGTCACTGTTTCAACTCCGCCCCAGAAATCCCGGTGTCCAATCACCCACTCCTCCTGTGAGCACCGCCCAATCTCAGGGCTGGGCTTCCAAACTCTTCCCTGGAGGCCGAGTGGTCCCCAGGGTGCCTTGTCTGGACTGAGATCCCTGGGGTGACCTTAGTCTTCCTGCCCAGGCTTGAACACCAAGAGCCAGAGTGACCACAGCTGGACCACGGGGACCTGGACCACAGGTCTCCAAACTCCACCTCCCAATATTGTACTGGGAGCCTGGGAGTCCCAGAAGAAAATGGATATCCAGGAACCCTCAAGAAGAGAAAGAAATGAATGGGTGTGATGGGCCATGCTTGCAATCCCAGCTACTCAGTGGGCTGAGGCAGGAGGGTCACAAGTTTGAGGCCAGAAGAGACAACTTGGTGAGGCCCTGTCTCAAAATAAAAAGGGCTAGGGGGTGTAGCTCGGTGGAGGAGACCCCTTGGGTTTGATCCTCAGTATGGGGCAGGGGAGTCACCCCAGAGAAGGTCGGGACCAGAGAGGGCTGGCTGCCTATCTACCGCACCACACCGAGGCATCCCTGTGAGAGGACTGGAGGGGACGGTGCTGTCAACAGGGGAGGGGCACCCTGAGTGGGGTCTGGAGCTGACAGACCCTGGATCTTCGCAGGAGGGAGAGAAGGACAGAAGAAGAAAGGAGATGGCCCAGACTCGGGGAGAGGGGAGCAGCAGGGCCTCCACCACCCGGCCAGCTGGTGCCTGCACAGGACTGGCCTCGGGGCTGTCGGGCCCAAGGCCATGCTTTCTTTGACTCACAGTTTTTTTTCTTTGGTCCTGGGGATGGAACTTAGGACCCTGGGGACTGGGGATTTAGCTCAAGTGGCAGAGTGCTTGCCTAGCAAGAGCAAGGCTCTGAGTTTGATCCCCAGCACCACCCTCCCAAAAAAGAAAGTTAATGCAAACAAACCAAACTCAGGACCTTGCGCTTGCTAGGCAAGTGCTCTACCACTTGAGCTAAATCCCCAGCCTCACATACTTTTTTAACTTGAAAAAACTATCAATACATAGAGATCATATTTCATGTAAAAATTCCAATTTCTTGCTTCTCAGAAACAATTGGAAATACTGGCCCCGGCAGGTCCCCATCCCTGCTTGGCGACAGGAGCCGAGCACAGAGGATCCTCTTGGGACAGGCAGGCATGGGCCACCCAGCCTGAGTACCCAGGTTTGTAACCTCTGCCCCTACTCCCACTCCTCTCATCTTCTAGATGGAAGTCAGGAGCCAGGACAGTTGGGGCAGCCCCAGGCTGTGGGATGGTCTCCCAGTTCCTTCCTAGCCAAATCCTGGAGTCTCACCTTCTCATCCAGGCCGCTGTCTTCTCAGCCCTAACAGGGGTGCCGAATGCCATCCACAGAGTGGTGGTGGGGTCTGTGACTCCCAGGCAGAGCTTAGAGGAAGCGAGGCCATCAGCCTGCGTGCTGTACTCACCCAAGTGAAGATGGAAAAGAAGGAGAAGGTGATGGCGGCCCGGGCTGCGTCAGTCCCCTCGTTCAGCGGGTTGTCCTCAGGCTTGGAAACTTGCCACTGGTTGGCCAGGAAGCAGAAGCCCACGAACCAGAGGAAGGCCCAGAAGGCTGGGGGTCCCCAGGGCCAGGCGCGACAGGCAGGGTGACACACCAGGGTAAGGAGAGGAACAGGGCAAGTTCAAGAGTAGGTCTCCCATGCTTCCCCACCCCGCAGGTGAGGCCAAGGGGATGGGGTGGGGTGAGAGAAGGTGGAGATGAGAGGCAGAGGGAGAGGGGCCCACAGGGAAGGAGCAGAGAGAGAGGGCCCGAAGCAACAGCGGGAGCCACAGCAGCGAGGGGAGCAGGGAGAGAAAGAAGGCAATTAACTCAGGCTCATTTCTCCAGCTTTGGTGGGCTCCCATTTCCAGCCACATCTGGACCCCCCAAGGATGGCAGCTGTTTAGGGACCACTGCCCCCTACTCTGCTTAGGCTTCCAGAGATCTGGCAAGCAGCACGGCTCAGCCTGGACAGGTCTGGACCTCAACTTCCAGTATTTTGCAGCCTCGCAGAGCCCCTGGAGTGTGGAGATCTGGGGACTTGGCAGGGTAGCCTGGTAGTGACCCAGGGTCACCCAGAGAAGCCCAGTGCGGCCCAGGATAAAGTGTATGCTGTGCCCCAAGGCACTGCTGGGACCATGGGGCTCTGTGGAAGTTTGAGAACCCTCAGTTTAGTCCTGGTTCCCTCTAGAAGGCCAAAGGGGCTCCAGGCCCAGAAAGCGGGGAGGTCCCTCCCCAGACACCTGAGTCCCCAGCCTCAGGACTGAGTGGCTGAGGCACATGGCTCTGACCCCTGACAGAGCATCCACCAAGCTGACTCAAGCTGAACCAAGCCGGTACTCCAAGGATAAGTCAGGGGCTACTTATGAAGGTAAAGGGTGGTGGGTCTCGTTCAGCTGCCCAGGCCTAGGGGAAGGGGAGACTGAGGCTCCCAGGAACCAGCTATGTCCAGCTGCCTCTAAACTGTTCTCCTGAGGTTCCTTGAGGGAGGGTACAGGAGGTGACTGAAGAAAGACCTGACTCAGCCCTGTCCTGTCCCCAGTCTGGAGGGGCATGTGCTGTCCTGAGGTCCCAGGCCCTGCTGTGGTCCCGTCCTCCCCTGACAGCATGTACCCCTGAGTCTGTCCCTCAGTCTCCTCAGTGGGAAACGGGGAAGGGGTGGTGACTGTGTCCCATGCCAGGGCTCACCTGAGACACCGATGTCGGACAGGACGGCCTTTTTGCGGTCCTTGACGCTGCTGATCTGGGGGAAGTAGACGTCCAGGGCCAGGTAGAGCAAGCAGGTGAGGAAGGCCAGCACGCCCACCGCCACGCCGTAGCTACAGGCGTTGGGGTTGCGGTTGTAGATGCAGAACTCCTCGCCCTCAGAGGGTCTGTTGAGGTAGCCCTCATTCACGATGGAGCCGAAAACCACAATGGAGAATACCTGAGGGCGGATACAGGTGCAGCGGGGACAGGTGTGGGCCCCGGGAATGGCACCGTCTCCCAGGCCCGGCCCTAAGAACAGGATGGCTGCCACCTCTGCATCAGCCTGCCACCTGCCCCTCTGTGGGCCACAAGGCAGGTGTTAAGCAGGCGTTTCAAAGGGAGCCCCCCCCAAAAAAAAACCCAAAAAAACCAAAAAAAAACCCAAAGGGAGGCCCAGAGAAGCAGGGCGATTTGTCTGGGATCACACAGCCAGAGTGGGATCAATTGCCTCCTCCTGTAGTGGCAGGAACAGAGGACCCTCTCACCACATGTAGCCCCTTGGCCAGAGGCTCCCCTGGCACAGGCCTGGCCTCCCAGAACAGGGAGCTCCTGGCCCTCCTGGGTTGTGAACCAACCCGGTCCCCAACCCCGGCGGACTCCTTCAGAGGCCACGCTGCGCAGTCCCATCCGTGTGCCCCTCTGTGGAGCTGTGGCTGTCTGGGGTCTCAGGCCATGTCCTGGCTCCACGCTTCCCTGAGGCCCAGATAAGCAGTTAGGTGACAAAAAATCACAGCAGTCGCAACCCTGCCACCTCATTTAGATCCTCAACACCCTCCTTGACGGGTACATTCCTGCTCAGCAGGCAGACAGTGAGATGGCCCTGATGGCCCACCCACTACAATCCCTGTGTAGTCTATGTCCCTCGAGGCCACCAGACCTAGTGACTTGCTTCTAAAGGATAAAATATGGCAACAAATGATGAGATATCAATTTGAGTGTAGGTCACAAAAACTATGGCCCGGCTGCATGTGGTGGCACATGCCTATAATCCTAGCACTCGGGGAGGCTGAGGCAAGAGGGCGGCAAGTTCAAGCCCCGCCTGCATAATTTAGAAAGACCCAGGGATTGAACCCAGGGTGTTTGCACTGACCCTGTCTCAATATAAAAAAACACGCTGGGGATGTAGCTCAGTGCAAACACCCTGGGTTCAATCCCTGGCACTCCCACTTTACAAAAAAAAAAAAAAAAAAAAAAAAAAAAAAAAAAAAAAAAGACCGTGGTGGTATACACCTGTAATGCCAGCACTTAGGAAGCTGAGGCAGGAGGACTGTCACAAGTTAAAGTCCAGCCTGAAGTACAAAGCAAGACCCTGTCTCAAAAAACCTTCCTCCTCCCCCTGCTGCTCTGATGGAAGCCAGCTCATTCACTTTTTCTCCTTTTTTGCAGTGCTGTGGCTAGAGCCCAGGGCCTTCTGCATAACAGGTGAAGACTCTTATCACTCAGCCACACCTCAGGCCTGTCTGAGTTTCCACATGGGCAGGATCTAAAGGAAGTCAATAGGGCTGGGGATTTGGCTCAGCGGTTAAAGTGCTTGCCTTGCAAGCACAAGGACCCGAGTTCAATCCCCAGCACCAAAAAAAAAAAAAAAAAAAAAGGAAGTCAATAGCCAGCAGGGAACTGAGGCTCTGCCAGCAGCATGGGAGCGAAACCATCACCCTCAGTGGAGCTGAAGCTTGAGACTGTGGCTCTGGCTGACACTGGCTGTAGCTTTGTAAGAGAACTTTGCAAGCTGCACTCAGCTAAGCAGATTTCTGACCCATAGAAACCGTGAGATAGCATTGTTTTAATTCATAAATTCTGGGGCAGTTTGTTACACAGCAACAGCTAACTAATACATCACCATTTTGCAGATGAAGCAGTTAAGGCATGGGGTGGGGGTTTTTGTTTGTTTTGCAGTACTGAAAATTGAACCCAGGGATGCTATACGCTCAGCACTTTATTTTTTATTTTGAGACAGGGTCTCACTAAATTTCCCAGGCTGGACTTAAACCCATAATCCTCCTGCCTCAGCCTCCTGAGTAATTTAGATTACAGGTGTGTCACCATGCCCAGCTCAAGGCACAGATGTTGTGAATATGCCCAAAGTCACACAACTGGAACCTGACAGAGTTGGGCTCTAACCCCAGAGACGTGACTTAAAGTTCCTGCTTTCTCTTTGTGCTTCTTGCCCCCCTTGGAAGCATGTGACAGGAAGGGCCTGACTGGAGGGATACAAGTGTCAGCCCCCGCCATGAGCCAGAGGTGGATGCTGGAAGAGATTGCTATTGCCCATGTCCACTTGTCTTCACCTTCCATTTTTTCTGCAATACAAAAAAACCCGAAAAACAAAACAAAACAAAAAACTATAGTTAGGATGAGCCAGGTACATTTTCTGTTTTCTGTCACAGCAGACAGCCAGGAGGGACACTGTGGGTGTGGGAAGAAAACGTGAGCAGCATTGCCAATATTATTTCCTAACCTTATCTGCTACAGATGTCTAGACAGTCATGTGCCACATACAGTGCTTTGATCAGTGACGGACGGTGACGAGGGTGGCCCCGTGAGACTGGTGTCTAGTGATGCTGTAGCTGTCCTAGTTTGTGTGAGCACACTCTGATGGCTGTGCAATGACAGAGTCGCCTACTGCACGCTCAGACTGTCCCCATTGCTAAGTAATGTACAGCTGACTATACTTTTCCTGGATTTTACCACGTCCAGGACATACGAGTGCAGTAGTAACATATACACAATAACTAAATCTACATTTAATGGGAGGATTGGTGAACATTTTTCTTGAAAGGAGGCAGACTTTGGAACCAAAGTTTGGAGACCGCTGATTCGGGACAATGTGTGTTAAGGAGCATTTAGACCCAAATGCACACCAGGGATGATGGAGAAAGAAACTGGGGCTTTTCCGCCCAACAGATTATTAGTCATCCCTAAAAAACAATATAGCGCTGATACAGGCTACACGAGGATGGACGGACGGTGAGAACAAGTCAAAGGAAACTTCCCACTACAAGCAGGTAAAAGTGCTGGGGTGTGGCTCAGGGGTCCAGCATGTGCCTAGTACATATGGGGTGCTGGGTTTGGTCCCCAGCACCCTGAAAAGAAGCCAGACCCAAGAGGTCACCAACTGTACGGTTTCTTTTCTGTGCTGTATCCATGAGTGGTAAAATAGAGAAAGCAGGCTAGCGGGTACCAGAGGGGTGGGATGGAAACTGAGGCTCGGACAGCAAACGTGACACTGATGTTGGCAGCCCGGGCTGGACTGGGGCCCGGGTCTCCTTCCCACTGGGCGAGCTGACACTCAGCCTGAGAGGTGGCCGTGAAGAAAGGGTGGTACAGCCAGAGATGCAGGGACCAGGCAGAGGGAGTGGCAAGAACAAAGGCCAAGCGCAGTGTGAGGGCGACAGATCAAAACTCAAGTCCGGACTGGCGCTTAGGGTCATGGGAAGGGAGTGACACAAGGCCAGGACTTCCTGAGAGTCACTGTCGAAGGGACTCCTTAGTCAGGCAGGCAAGACAGACTCTGGACACCGGTGGGAAAAGGCAGCCTCTCACACCGGCGCCCGGGCTGACGGCTGTTCAGCCCTCATGCACTTGAACTTGGACCTGGGCATCATGGCAAGTCCAAGGCTCCTACCAGGAAACTCCCAGGTCAGGAACCCTGGGCCCAGTCCATGTCACCAGATGCCACCAAACCAGCAGAGTAGAAAAGCCTTTTGAACAGAGATTTCAGACAATGAAGAGTCGGATGGACCTGCCAGATTCAAATCAGAGGACTGCTGCTCATCTTGTGTGGCCCTGGGCAAGTGACTTAGCCTCTCCGAGCCCCACAGTGGTCCTCCTGAGCAGCACCTAACAGTCGCCTGCTCCTGGGCTGGGAGGTGGGAGCAAGAAGGGGCCCCTTCCCCAAGCAGGAAGACTCGGGCGCCCCGCAGGCTGGGAGGCAGAAGTGTGGGCCTTGCGCACAGCAGAGGAGGAACCATTAAGACTGGGCCCTCTTGGGAGAACAAAGCAGAAGGTCCTTAGAGAGGCTAAGAGGAAAGTGCTGGAGATAATGTGTCCCCGGGAGGGTGAGGAGCACTCTCAGGGTGTCAGCAGATGCTGGCTAAGGTCATTCAGCCCAGCCACAGGTGTCTCGGCACCCAGCACCGTGCTGCCGGGAGGGGCACCGGGGGTAGCCGGGTCCCCTGATACCCCTTGTGGGGCAGGAGTCTGCTCAGGTGAACCCCACCTCGCCACCTGCGCAGCAGGTGGGAAGGGGGGTGGGTGGGGCAGTGACTGGGACAGCCACATGTGACAGGGCCACAGGGCTGGGGTGAGGACTGTGACTTCAGGTGTGCAAGAAGTCCAGAGGAGACAGGCTGGGTGGCCCCTAGGGCCTCTGATGCAGTGGCCTTTGAGCAGACACCCAGCTGCAGTGAGAAGCCACAAGTGCAAAGGCCCTGGGGTGCAGTAAACTTGGTGTGTTGAGAAGCGGCAAGGAGGCCAGTGTGGCTGAAGCAGAGAGAGTGAGGGGGAGACGCTGAGGAAGTGAGGTCACCATGGGAGGCAGAGGCTGGTGCCCAGGGACTTGAAGATTGGAGTGAGTTCAGGAGCCCTGCAGACTTCTGAGCAACTCGTTGAGTGGCCTGATCTAATTTAGATGTGGACAGAATCACCCAAGAAGCTTAGAGAGAAAAGATGCCCAGCCAGGAAGCTCCTGCAGTGCTTAGGCCAGGAAGTGAGGGCCTAGGGCTGGCACAGGCAGAGGGATAGGGAGCGGTGGGGGCTGCTGAGTATCCACTGAAGACAGAGCCCCCCCAGAATCTGCCAACAGGTCCTATGTGTAGCAGGAAGGGAAGAGTGAAGAGCAGATGGGGTCCTGGCTTGACAGGAACAAGGGTCTAGGTATGCATCTGAAGACATCACATCCCAGGCAGCTGACATGTACAGATGGAGAAACTGAGGCCCGGCAGGGCAGGACATCTCCAAACACACATATGAGTCCCCTCATCTCCTGAGGCCCCTACAGGAATGAGCCTGCCCTGCTCTCACTGAGATGTCTTCCCACCCAGAGTGGGGGCCCCCCAAGTACGGGACACCCTTTCTGCTCTGCCAGGCCACGTCCAGGACCTGCTCGATCATGCCACTTGTAGGGGTGGATTTCGCACGTGAGCCCGAGTTTCTGAATCTAGTGTGGGTACCCCGGGTCACGCAGCCTCCCTGGGAGACTCGTGAAGGCTTGATGTGCAGGGACGGCAAGGGACACACAGCGGTGCCAGGAGACATCAGAGAACCGGAAACTCGACCAGAATGAAATTTCACCCTGGCCACGCAGCGCTGGGGGAAATTCTCACCACGAATGGACCCTGTGGGTGGGGGGCAGGAGTGCAGAGGCTGGGGAAGCAGGGAGGCCAAGAGTGACAGCCAGGGGGCCTGGGGGCTGCAGGGGAAGGGCAGACACAAGAAAAACCACCTTCCTGAGCCAAAGGAAATGCTGGGAAAATGGACCATGCAAACAGACCAGATCTCTTCCATAGCTTTCCACCCTCTTTGAACCCAACCCTGAGCAAACGTTTTTAGAAACAGGTTCCAGATGGTGCTTGGAAAAACAAATCAGAAGAAAGCTCAGAATCACAGAAGCTCAGAATGCTGGGCTGCTGGGTTCAGGGGTGCAGAGAATTAGAGACGCCAGTACTGAGCTCTCCAAGGTCCCTGCCCTATTCACCCTCCCAGAGTGGAGGTTGGCACCCTTGTACTGTTCCCGCCTTTGTCTTTTCCTTTCTTTCTTTTTTTTTTTTTTTTTTTTTGTACTAGAGATTGAATGTAGGACCTTCGCATCAAGCTACATCCCTAGCCTTTTCCTATTTTTTATTTTGAGGCAGGGTCTTGCTAAGTGGTCCAGGCTGGGCTATCATCCTGCCTCAGCCTCCTGTGTAGCTGGGATTACAGGCGTGCTCCACCACATCCAGCTTTGTTCTCACTTTTTTCATCTGTCAGACACAAACAAACGGCCCTGTCACCCTTGGAGACTGTGCCAAGGTGTGGTAATCCCCAGCCACCTCCACACTTCAACCTTCCTGGTGGGACTTCCTGGGGCTCTGGAGATCCTGAGCCAGCCTGCAGTCCCCTGGGGCCATTCCTGTCCATCCACCCTCCAACCTCTGGAGGGAAAAACAAACCTGACCGCATCCCCCCAGAACAATCTTAGACTTCCGGCGGCGAGGCTTGGAGGGGCCCCTGGCAGGCCCATTCCAGACCCCAAGCCTCAGGATCAGCATGATACCAGGAGTCGTGTCCCCAACCTCGAGGGACCAGATGGCAGATGGAGCCAGTCTGGGGCTCGCTGCAGGGCATCACTAACAGGTTCCAGGGACAGCCCCACCGTGTGGGGGTGGAGGTGATTGTTCGTCAGGAACTTCCCAGAGGCTTGACTGTCCATGTCCTGGACAAACACGGGGTTTCCCCAGATAAGCTGTGGAGCCTGGATGGCACCATGTACCTGGCCCTGTACGTTCTGTGTCCCCCCCCCCCCAGCAGCCAGTCTCTTCATACCTGAGTCACAACGTGTCCTTCTTCTGCTGAAAACTATCATATTGAGGTTCAGCCACCCCTGAAGTGAAATCTCCTTCCCCACCGCAAATTCTATACTCCTGTTTTTCCCTTAAATTCTTTCTACTCAGAGCTTTACACTTGGCAGCCACTCTGCCTGCGAGGCCTGACTTCCCCCAGATCTTCCCAACGCGGCTCCTTCTAAGCGCTGGCACCTCCATGAGAAAGATATCTCCTCAGAGAAGCCCCTGGACCAGAGTCCCAGAGCTAGAATGTTCTCTGACACCATCAGCTTCCTTGATAACATCCTCACATTGGGCTGGGGATTCAGCTCAGTGGTTAGAGTATTTGCCTTGCAAGCGGAAGGCCCTGAGTTCAATCCCCAGCACCAAAAAAAACCAACCAAAAAAAAAAATCCTCACATGATTTCTTCTCTCCCAGACACAGCGGGAGGGTCAGGAAGGATCTGGAGGGCACTGAAGGCGAGTCTGACAGGACTATGCATTTCCTCCTCAGCCTCCCTGCCTTGGGCCTCGACTTGTACACCTCTGACCATGGGGAGCTCACTCCCTCCCAAGGGGCTGCGGTGTCTCTCTGGAGCTGAGTCCTGCCTTCCTGCCAGGTCCCACTGGGGTCCTGATCCTGTCTCCTGGGCTGGGAAAGGCAGTCCTACTCTGAGAGAGGAGCCAGGGTGCCAGGGTCCTTATCGAGGAATGGGGCCCACACCCAGGGTCATGTGAGGGCCAGGGTGAAGCCAGTGCAGGGGCACAGAAGGCTTCCTAAAGAGCTCACTCGCCTCTCCTCCCCGCAACCCTGGAAGTGGCCTAGGGGATTAGGCAGTAATCTGCCCCAGGCTGAGCCCGCAGTGCTAGCATGGGGGTGGGGTGGGCTTGGCTATGCAGGACCCAGGCCAGAGACCTGTCACACCAGCACTGAGATGTGCCCAAGACTGTCCCCTTCTTCACCCTCCTGTGGCTGGGAAACCACAGGGGCCCTGGAGCATCATCAGCAAGGGGGAAACTGAGGTCCAGAAGGGCGGGCTTGACTGTCTCAGGACTCCTGCTCCGTGGCATAAGCCCCTGACGTGTCCCCAAAACTTCTCACACCCCAGGCCCTGCTGCCTCTCCCCTTCCCAAAGCTAGGATGTGGGGGAAGGGACGTTATCACCTGGCAAAAGGGTTGCCAATGCCAACCACACGCTGCCCAAACAGTACTAGGGATCCAACCCAGGGCCTTCATACTGAGTTATGTCCCCGTCCCCTTTTGTATATTTATTTTTGTATTTTGAGGCAGGGTCTCCCTAAATTGCTAAATTGCCCAGACTGGGCTTGAACTTGCCCTCTTGTTTCGGCCTTCCAGACTTCTGGGATTACTGGTGCACCACCACACCCAGGTGCTGGATCCATTTTATAGATGGGGCAACTGAGGCTCTGTGGGGTCACTAGGCTGGGAAACGCAGGGCTGACCACTCAGGTACCCACCTCTGCCCACCAGCCCTTATATGGCTGACACTGTTCCTTCTCTCTACTCATGAGAAGCCGGGCACTGTGCAGAACTGATGTAACAGATGTGGTCCCTACCCTCCAGTGCTTACCACCTGACTGTGGTGCTTGCCACTGCCTTGCCACACCTCCTCATCCTCCACAGCCTAGCTGCCTTCAGTCCTCTCAACACTAGTGTTACCTCCCTCCCCCTCAGGCTGAGCGGGGTCACTCAGGGTCTGTGTTCACCTCCATTATTATTATTTTTGGGGTTTTTGTTGTTGTTGTTGTTCTTTGGTGCCAGGGATTGAACTCAGGGCCTTGCGCTTGCTGGGCAAGCACTCTTAACCACTGAGCTAAATCCCTAACCTGTTTTGTGTTTTTGAGACAAGATCTCGACATGTAGTTCAGGCTGATCTTGAACTCACTATGTAGTGCAGGCTGGCCTCAAACTTGTGGTGATCCTCCTGCCTCAGCCTCTGGAGTACCATGGGATCACAGGTGCGTGCCACCACACCTGCACACCTCCATATTTTAACTTGATCTCAGCCACATCCCCCTCCACTGGACGGAGACTCCCTGGCCAAGACCAGCACCCGGCAGGCACTCAGTGTGCTCACGACACGGGACGACAGCGCGTCCAGGTCCTGTGGTGTCTGGCTTCAGTGCAGGACACCACGCACCCTTGCCGCCTGCCCAAGCTGCGGAGAGATCCATTAGACATTTGGCGATAGATCTGGTGGTGAAAGTCACAGGACGGGGAGGAGGGGGCAGGAAGAGCCCTGGGGACAGTGACACACACAACTGCTGTGAGGACCAGGGGACTGGAGGGGCAGTGTCTTCCTAGATGGGGAAATGCCCACTTGTTGTGATGGGAAAGGGCCAGGATTGGGGGTGAGGTTGAGGATGGAGGATAGCAGGGAAGAGAAAAGTGCTGGGCCTGTGTCCTGGAGCTGGTGAGAGGGACAACATCTAGTGGCCTGGGTCACCAAGACGGGAGATGGCCTAGGACGTGACCATCAGGGACCCGGATGGTGAGGACACCGGGAGGATGGGGCTGCCAGTCGGACACTGGGGAGGTTGGGACTCAGAGGCCCAGAGCTAAGGAGCACAGGACAGCATGGGAGCCTGGGACGGGAAGGGAAGGAAGGCTGGACATGGGGATGGGGTGAAAGCAGCCTAAGGACTCCAGTGACGGTGGCTGAGACAGGCGAGGAGGGGGGGCCGGGGTGTGCAAAGGCCATGGGGGCAGGCACCACAGTGGCCAGGATGGGTGGCAGGGACTGAGGCTGGGACAGGACTGCCCCAGGCTGGCGTGCGGTGGCCTGAGGTCCAGCACAGGGAGGACCTAGTGGGACTCGGTCCCCCTGAGTGGCTGTGGACAGCAGGGTCGCGGACAGGCCAGGATCCAGCGCAATTTCCACAGAGAGGCCAGGGACCTTAGCACATTCGGGGCACTGGGGACTCGGGATGCAGGTCACGTGCGCCTCGCTGTCTGAGCTACCTGAGTTGCACCCTGGGTCTGGCGGCCTGGGACTGTTCCTGCCGAAAGCTGCCCTTCCTCGGAAGCCCTTCCCCTGGCCTGTCTCCTGGGCAGAGCGGAGAAAGCACACCTCCACCCCCGGGAGGGAACATGGGGCGGGGGGGCTGCCGGGATGTTCTGCTCATGTCACGGACCTGGAGTCCCCTCTGCTGCGGCCCCACAGAGCATGGGGTGGGTTTTTTTTTGTTTTCTTTTTTCTTTTTTTGTTTTTTGCAGTACAAGGGATTGAACTCAGGCCTTCATGCTGAGCTACATCCTCTGCCCTGTTATTTATTTGAGACAGTGTTTCATTAAATTTCCCAGGTGGGACTTAAACTTGCAGTCCTCCTGCCTCAGCCTCCCAGAGTGCAGGGATTACAGGAACCATGGTGAGTGGTTCCTGACATTGCTTCTTTAAACACTAATTCAAAAGCCCCATCTGGAGCCACTAGGAACACAAGTGGCTCCAAGGGGTTCCCCAAGGGAGGAGGGGTTTTGCTCAAGCCAAACAGGCAGGCAGGGCCGCAGGGGGCTGCCACAAGGCACTTGCCATGATCTGCTCCCCTGCTCCCCAGGCCCTGCTTGCCTTCCATCCCACCGGACAGCTGGTTCTTCCACTCTGGCCGCCAAACACGAGTACTCCAACCGTCCCACCATCTGCCTCCCCCAGCCCTGGCTTTTCCTCCTCTCCTGTTCCTCCCAGTCTTTGTTTTTTCTCCCCCAGGCTCAGGCTGGCCTGAGAGTTTTGCTCAGCGGGTCGTGGGGACTCCCCTTGTGACTGGGGACTTCCTTCCTCAGGCCGAGGCCACGGCGCCAGCCCCTCTGGGCCTCAGCTTCCAGCTGAAGTGGAGATCACAGAAGCCGCAGGGAGCTAGCCACTGCCAGCAACCTTCAAGGCCAAACCCGGGCATCCAACCCCAGGTCATAGAGGAAACTAAGACTGGGAGAGGCAGGGGCTTCCAAGCTCCCCCATGGTGGTCCTGCTATTGATGCTAAACCCCAGCTTCTCTCGGGCTCTCCAAGCCCTCAGCTGCCCCTCACCTGAGGAAATGCCCAAGACACATGCCTGAAACCCGCAAGCCAACCCCGCCCGCAGGCCTTCTGGCAGCTGACCTCATTCCAGGCACCAGGAGGCAGCCAAACAGACGGGCAGAGAGGCCAGGCAGAGAGGCCAGAGGGTTCCAAGATGGTCAGTGACAAATGCCAAATGGGATGACCACACACCTCCAGCCGGGACACCTGCCACAGGAGCCCTGCAGACAAGGTTCCAACCACGGCCCCGACAGTCCCAGGCCTTGGGCTGGTGGCACTCACCTCTCCAGGCCGAGCCTGGAAAATGGAGCCAAGGATACTTGCCTCCTCCACTTGCAAAGCCCTTAAGATTTGCTTAGCAAGAGCAAGGCCCTGAGTTCGATCCCCAGTGCTGGCCCCAGAAAGCCTTTGAAATACAACTCTGGGGGCTGGGCCAGTGTAGCTCAGTTGTAGAGCGGGTACTTAGCATGTGCAAGGCCCTGACACCAAAATAATAATGATAAAAATATAAATCCTGAGAATGGCAGAATTTTCTACATTTTATCATTTTATTTCGCCGAAACCGATTTTTTGAAAACCCTCTACTGAATGAGCACTGATACTCTCACCGTACAGGTCATCATCCTGAAAACCCCAAGTGAAAGGCAGCCCCTTCTACTCAGTGGTGTAGTTCCTACTCTAACTTCGTCGTGCCCTCTGGCTCCAGGCCAAAGAAGTGAGTCACGACCGACCGGTCACAGTCATGGAGTGAGTCGACCAGGCACCTCTGCCCTAGCCCAGCTTCCTGGTTCAGATGGGCAGACCAGGAACAGGGGTGAGGAGGTGACCCTTGTTGAAGGTCATGGTCGCTGCCTGGGGACAGGGACAGGAATGGCATCCAGTCTCCCAGCCCCCAGCCAGGGCTGCCCCATCTCCCCTGAAACCTGGGTCAAGGCAGGGGCTCCTAGCCTGGTCCGGTCAGTGTCCCAGCTCAGCTCAGGACTGGCCTGGCCCCACACAGGGAAGCAGTGACCCAGAGCTGAGACGGCCTCAGTCAAGGGACAAGCTGGGTCTGGCTGAGGGGCTCTGGGGGCTCAGAGACCGGCGAGGCCCGGCAGCTTCTTAAAAAACAGAAAAAGAGGGCTGGGGATTTAGCTCAGTGGTTAAAGTGCTTGCCTTACAAGCACAAGGACCCGAGTTCAATCCCCAGCACCAAAAAAAAAAAAAAAAAAAAAAAAAAAAAACAACAGAAAAAGATCTTTCTTGTACAAATCTTACAAAATCACAAGTTCGTGCGCACACATTGGTGGGGCCCCTGCAGGGACTGGAGAAGGTACTAATCCTGGTCTGTCTGAGACTGAGGGACTCCTGGGATAAAAGACTTTCAGTGGTAAAAACAGGAAAGTTCCAGCAAACCAGGGCGAATTGGCCACCCTACACCTGGAGCTCAGGCTTCACAAAGCCTGCCGCCTGCCAGACCCTGTGGTGTGCAGGGGAGAGTGAGGACAGGGCTGGAGCCACAGCCTGCTTCTGGGTGTGTCCACAGATTTTTCTTTCCCACTCGTGCGCGCGCGTGCGTGCGTGCGTGCGTGCGTGCGTGCGTGTGTGTGTGTAGTACTGGGGAATGAAGCCAGAGCTTTTGTACCGAGTTACATCCTCAGTCTTTTTTATTTTCTGAGGCAGGGTATCACTAAATTGCCAGGTTATCCAGGCTGGGCTTGAACTTCTGATCCTCCTGCTTTAGCCTCCCAGAGTGCTGGGATTACAGGTGTGTGCCACCAACCCAGCTCAAATTTTTAAAAAAGACCTGAACAGACATAGTATCATATTAACTGCAGCCCTCCCTAAATGGTGGTATCACCTGTAATTTTCCCTCAATCTTCTCCATTGTAGTAAAATACATATAACATGAAACTTACCATCTTTTTTTTTTTTTTAACCATCTCTCAGGGCTGGGGATGGAACCCAGGACCTTGTGCATGATGCTAGGCAAGTGCTCTACCTCTGACCTGCGCTCCCAGCCCCATTGCCATAGTTCTAAGGGCACAGTTCAGTGGAATTAAGCATGTTCATGTTGTCATGCAACCACAACATGCAATTCTTATATTTTCCAGTAACCAGCGAGTACTACTTTAATAAAAATTTTTTTGAAAAGCTTATATGTTTTCATCTGTTTTCTAAGGTGTCAGCGAGCCTGTATCAGATGCCCATGCAGACAAAGGCGGAAAGCACCTGCGTGCAGGTGTGGGCAGGGCCAGGAGGGACAACGGCCAGCTCAATTGTCCTTTTCAACCCTAAAATCACAGGATTCTGCACTCTCCCTTCCTTGGGGACAGAAGATCTCGGTCCTAATGTTCGTGTGACACTTTTATGCTCAGTCACCTACAGCCAGTTGCCTAGCCTCTGGAAACCTTAAATCCTTCAACGCAAGCGTTGGGGACCCAGCTGGGGTCTGTGCACTCTCCTTTTCACTGCTTGCAATGTTCTCTGTTCACCCCGAGGTGCACAAGTGTAGCCCCCCTCATTTCTGCTAGGCCTAATGTGACTTCCCCTGCTCCACGCAGCTCCTCATTCCAGGCATGGGGCCCCAACTCCTGACTCTTTCGGCGTCTGCCTGGGGCCACCTGGCTCCCTACCCAGCAGGGCTGAGGGCTCCCTGAGCGCCAGGGCTGCGCCTGAGTCATGCCACCGTCCCTCAGGGCCTGGCAGACTCAATAAAGCTCTGACAAATGAAGCTATCACAGGCAGCGATGACCCAAGCAGACAACGCCCACACCCCCCCACAAGTAAGCAGCTGCACACTCTCAGGCCAGAGGCTCCAGGCTGGCAAACCGGAGCAGCTACACAGCCCAACCGGACGGGTGCTCGAGAGAACGTGGGCCTTGCTGGGACTCTGGGGCCTGCAGACTGTCATGAATGAACAAACTTGGTGCCACAAGCCCTCATAGATGTGCCTGAGGTACAGGGACACAAACACTAACAGAACCAGGCTTCCCTGTCCTCACAGGGCTCCCCATCTGGTGGGCATTTAAACCTGGTCGCCCCTTCCCGTAGTCCCAGGAGGGGGCTCTTAACTTTTTTAGAGAAAGAAGGGGTACCTCAAGCCAGGTGTGATGTAGCACTTGGAGGGTGACACAGGAGTAGGGCTGCAAGTTCGAGGCCAGCCTGGACTATGTAGTGAGTTCTCGGCCAGCCTGGACTACACAGCGAGACTCTGTCTCAAAAAGCAACCAAACAAAAAACCCAACAAAACAAAGACAAAAAAGAAAAGAAAAGGTAGGGGTTGGGAATTTAGCTCAGTGGTTAGAGTGCTTACCTCAAAAGCACAAGACCCTGAGTTTAATCCCCAGCACCAAAAAAAAAAAAAAAAGAAAGAAAGAAAGAAAGAAAGAAAGAAAGGGTAGCTCCCTTCTACTCTCCAAGGCCAGAGGTAAATACTCAAGCTGGCTTGTGGATTCCAGCATTCTGAGAGGCTGAGACTGGAAGACAGAAAGTTTAAACCCAGTTTGAGCAACTTAATGTCTTAGCAAGAACCTGTCTGAACCGGGTGTGGTGGTGCAGGCCTGTAATCCAGCACTCAGGCAGCTGAGGCAGGAGGATTGCAGAAAGACTGAGGCCAGCCTGGGCTACACAGCAAAGTCCTGTACCAGGAAAAAAAAAAAAAAGAACCTGTCTGAAAATAAAACATAAAAAGGGCTGAGGAAGGCCCTGGGTTGAATCCTCAGTATTGAAAACAAATAAAAAAACAAAACAAACCAAAAAAATCACAAGCTGTCCCCAGGCTGGCTGCAGGTGTAGCTCCCTGGGGCTCCTGACAGTGTTCCTGCCCAGTGTCCCAGTCCAGACCCTTCCGGTCTGGGGCCCTCAGGAATGGGCCCCGAGCCTCAGAGACAAGATTCACCAGCCAAACCCAGGGAACCCCAGGACCACCGCCGCGGCCCAGCAGGCTTTCTCTCCCTCATGCTGCTCAAGCCGCCTGAACACCTTCCTCTCTGCTGACTGTCCTGCCAGGGCCTCAGGAGCCTCTGGGCTCTTCGCCTGGGGAGGGGACCTTCCTTCTGGACAGCCGCCCACGGGCATCCAGGTCCCTGCTGCGGGGAGAGTCTGTTCTGGATTTAGGAAATGTTGGAGCCCAAGGGGGCCTCTAAAGGCTCCTCCCACCCTCGCTATAAATCGGGAAACTGAGGCATGACAGAAGAGGTGGCCCTCTCCACCTCAGAAATGAATTCCTCGCTCCCCATGAACATTTCTTGGGTGGTTCCCAGCCCAAGGTCACGCGGCGAAGGAGATACAGCTCCCGGAGGAAGCCAGGTCTCGGGCTCCTGCTCTTCGCTGCCACCTTTGGGGCTCAGCCACACAGACCGGGTCCCCTGCCCTATCCTCTCCAACGTCCACGGCGCGAGGTGATCCATGCCCTGATCCGCCCCCCCGAAAAGGCCACCTGAACCCGGGCTAAGTCCCCACAGCCGCGCGCAACCGGGTCCGTTAGCTGCACAGTCGCAGTCTGGAGGTCACGGCGATGGAGGTGGGGCGCGCGAATGGGGGGTCTCCCGGGAAACAGGGTGTCCGGGAGCGAGCACTCCTCGCCGGAGCCCGGGAAGGGGGAGCGGCCCACGCGGGTCCGTGGACGGGCCCCGCCCCACCGGCTGCCGCGGCCCTGGAATCGGGGTGTCAGGGTGACGGGGCGCCGGGGCGCCGGGGCGTCGGGGCGCGCCGCCCTCGCCCGCACCCTACCACGGCCGCCCGGCCCGTGCTTACCCAAGACACGACACGCAGGATGGTGTGCGGCTGCCGGACCAGGGTGTGGGGGTCGAAAGCGCCCCCGGCTTTACCAGCTCCGTACGCACCCCCTTCCATCGTGGCTGCACCGCGCGGCGCCCCCCGCTCGGCGCGCGCCGCCGGCCTGTGCGCGTGCGCGTGCGCGGCCCCCTCCCCCTTCCCGCGCGCGGCTTGCGCGGCCCCAGGCTCCCGCCAGGGGGCGCCATGCGCGGCTCCCGGGAACGGGGCGCGGGCGCGGGCGCGGGCGCGGGCGGGGGCTGGGCCGCACGCGCGCTGGCTCGCGGGGACGCGCTCGTCGCTAGCGCGGTGACCTCTTCGCAGAGAGCCGGGTAGGCGGGTATAGCGCAAGTGCAGACGCGTACCCGCCCCCGGGAGCCCTCCTGAAACCACCTTCGTTATTTATTTATTTGTCCGTTTCCTGTCGCTGTCTGCCCCAAATATAGCAAGAAGGAAAGGGCCGCGTTCCTCGCCCTCAGGGGGGAAGGGCGCGCCCTGCGGCCCCACCTGCCAGGACCACCTTCCCGCCCTGCTCTCTCCATGACGTCACGGTCGGCGCTCCCCCACCTGACCCGGCACCTGGCGCAGACGCTGCATACTGGCAATAGGTTCTTTGGGAGATTCCTCCCCGCTCCACCCCAGCACCCTGTCCCTTTCCTTAATACAGCAATTAATTATGTAATTGTTTGTTCATTGTTTCCTCTGCTTGTCGGAGGGCTCCCGATGCCCAGGTTTTGTCTAGCTTGTTTACTGCTATATCCAAGAAACTGGCTGTCTTACTTTTCTCTTGTTGCTGAGACAAAATACTCCACACCCAAAGTGGAAAGGGGAAAGATTTATTTGGCTCACAGTTTGTAGAAGTTTTAGTCCACAATCAGCTGGGTTCGAGGCAGGGTGGCATGGCAGACAGGCAGAAGGCAGCAAGGTAAGCAAGGGGGTAAGCAAGGGGGAACAAGCATCTTTCTATCCCTTGTATTTTATCCAGTGTACCCGCCTCAGGGTGGGTAGCACTCCCACCCTTAATTCTAGCATCCTTAATCCTAGTATCACATCCTTGAATCCAGCAGAACTATGTTAAACCAATCAGTGGTGTAATCACACACTCTAGATCACATGACTTTGGGGGGGCATCTAGACACAGACCATAACTCTGGCACACAGTAGGTGCTCAGTAATAGGGCCTAGTCCTTGTCCCCCATCACTTCTTGGCCCAGAGTCCAAGTTATATGGAACCTGAGGCTGGTGGAGGAATGTGGGCTGCAGGGTGACAGCCACCTCCCTGGGTGCCCTGTCTGCTGATCTGTAGGCCTTGCAGGTCACCCCTGCAGGTCACTTGCAGGCCTTGCTGCACACTACTCCTTGCTTGGAGTCTAGGAGCAGGCAGGGCAGAGATATTTGCAGTGACCTTTGCCACTTGGTAAATCCTGTCCTTCTGTGATAACAAGACACCAGATCCACACATAGAACTGCATGGAGGCCTGAGGGCACCTCTTACAACATTATGTAGGCCCCGTCCATCTCAGACTCAATTTATCGCATGTTTGCTCTTTGCCAAGCTCTGAGCTAAGTAAGAGCTTTGCATCATTATGGCACTCAATCCAGCAAATTTAGGAGGTGGCTCTTATGATGATAGAAACTAGAAGAAAATTTTGAGACAAGGTCTCACTATGTAGTGGAGGCTAGGCTTAAACTCACTATGTAGCCCAGGCTGGCTTCAAACTCCCAACAATCCTCCTGTCTCAGCCTCTTGAGTGCTGGGACAGCCATGCTCATTCTGTCTCAAAATTAAAAATTAAAAAATTAAATGTAGCTCAGGCTTAAAGCCTCACTTGATATTAGCCAAAAGGCCGAGGAGCAATTGGGTTAAAGCCTCAGAACCAAGAAAAATTATTAAAATGTTTGAGTTTCTGGGTATGGTGGCTCCCACCTATAATCACACCACTCTAGACAGAGGCACCAGGATTGTGAGTTTGAAACCAGTTTGGGCTCCACAGTAAATTCAAAGTGAGTGTTAACATAGTGAAATGCTGTGTCAGTGAGACCAAAAAAGGTGAAATATTTATGAAAGATAGGATCTGAAGAAAACCCAAGTATATGAAGAATAAAAAAACTGAGGTTTGGGGATTTAGCTCATGTGGTAGTGCGCTTGCCTAGTGAGCACAAGACTCTGAGTTGGATCCCCAGCAACCACCCCCCCAAAAAAAGAATAAAAAAGGAAAGTATTTAAAAGTTAAGCAACTTTTTAAAAAAATTTATTTTTAGTTTTTTGAGACAGGGTCTTGCTATGTAGTTCAGGCTGGCCTCGAACTCCTGGAGATCCTCCTGTCTCAGCACTTGGAATCCCTGCCAGGCATGGTGGAACACGCCTGTAATACCAGCACTCGGGAGGCCGAGGCCAGAGGATGGCTGTGTGTTCAAGGCCAGCCTGAACTACATAGTGAGACCCTGTCTCAAAAAACAAAACAAAACAACAGGACACCCAGCCATTCTCTGCTGTTCCCCAAACCTCTGCTCTGGGGAGAGGGCCTGGGCTGCCCACTGTAGGCAACAGCCTTGTGTAACCTCGCCTGCAAGTGCTGGAGGGCGGTGGCAGATGCCAGGGAGCAGACGGGATCAGGATGCCCGGATCATGATGGCAAGACTGTTTGGATCTCGTGAGTCACAGTGCTGGACTCACTGCTCGGCCATCTCACTGCTCGGAAGACCTGGGACATTTTTCCCTGCAGCTGCAGGAGTTTCTGGACATTTAATCTAGAATCCAGGCTAATGGGCCATAGAAATCAAGGGAGGGTTTGCATCTAGCGTCCCTTCCTTTCTGACCATTTTTTCTGAACACACAGTCAGGGCTAGGGCCCTCAGAGACCTCGGAAGAATGAACCACCTCTATAAATTCAGATTGGTATTTCTGATTCCATAGGACACATGGCCCCCCAAAGTCCTCCCCTCTCCGTGTCATCCTCTCCCCTGCTAATCCCACCTACCCTGCAATGCTGGTCTTTTCCTGAAAGTTTTGAACAGGGATGGAAAGCCAAGCACACATTCTCTGGTCCCAGATGACACCCCTATCCCCTGGCTACCACTTGCAGGTGCCCAGAAGAAAGCATGTTACATTGCTGCTCAATGAGCCCTGTGCCCAACAGCCACATGGAGAGGGCTCTGGGTGACCCAGGAGTCAGTAGAAAGAATCTCGGTAGAGACTGGCACTGAACATGGCCATCTTTGGCTGCCCCACACTCCTCAGGGTATCCGAGAGCCAGCGCGAAGCCGGGCCAGTGTCCCCGTGGCAGCCACCCATGTCCTCAGCTCTCTCGAGGGGCCAGGCACAGCTCCAGATGTAGGTGGCTCAGGCTGGCAGTGTGGCCCAGCAGGGCAGACATGGGGGCATCGTTCTCACAGACCCTGCAGGTGGCCGAGGGCAGCGGCAGGATGGCACTGAACTGAGTGTCCTCCAAGTCACAGTTCTCGGTGTCCATTCAGCAGGGTGGCTGCAGCTGCCTCCGGCAGAACTTGGGGGGGCCGGGACTAAAACCACCATGACCCTCCCTCAGAGCCGGGCTGGGGCTGACTCCTGCTCAGGCACCAGGGCAGACGGCTCTGGTTGAGTCTGAAAGCCGGCGGTGAGTTAGTAAGACTGCGGTGGGGTCTGTGGCACCTACAGGACCAAAGACTTCGTCCTGGCTGCTGGTGGTGAATGGAACACGGTCAGGAGTGACTTCTGCGGGGCCTTTGTGCATGGTCACCACCCGGATGCTGACTTTTGAAGGCACCAATCATTCGGGTCACCGCATTGCAGGCTGGGGCCTGTCACCAAGCCTGTGTATCTGGCTCATCCCCCAACCCCTGCAGCGCCCTTTCCTCACCGCCAAGCAGAAACCGCAGCTCTGGCCGGGTGACCCCTCCATGGCTGGCTTCCTGGCATGGTGGCTCTGCAGACAGCTGACCCAGCGCAGCTCCACTGGTATTTGGGTTACGCTGGACTTCTTGTTGAGACAGAGCAGAAACAAAACACTAACACGGCAGTGTGGTCATCGCTGTTGAATCCCCAGGGGCGGGGAGCTCCCGTCCACGGGGCTTGGAGGAAGCAGGCGAGACCCACTCAGAGCTGCTACCGGCCCAATCTCAGGCAAAGTGGGAAGCGAAGTTGGCAGCCAGCTTCTGACTCCTGTTGGGGAGAACAGGAAGTTGCAAGGATTCCTCATCTGGCCGAGGTACAGAGCAAACCCTGCCGGGGCTCCCAGCCCAGCCTGTGGTCACACCCACTGCCCGGCGGGACGCCCTGAGAACTGAGAGGGCATCGCCCGATCCGCAGCTCTTCCAGTGCCGGGCTCCGAACCTTTCTCTGCTGCACCCGCTGAAGGACACGGGCTTGGAAGCCGCCTGGTTTCTCCTCCAGGGACAGGGCTGCTGACACCCTCGAGACTGCACTCCTGTGCGATTCTTCCGCGTGGCCTCCGCTGAGCAGCACCGAGCAGGTTTCCAGCCCACACGTCCTGGAAGACCTGCTGCCCCATCCACAAATCCCACCTTCTGGGGGCATGAGAGGAAGGAGTGTCACAACTTGCCACCTGTTCATCCTCATACCGCACCTCAGTGACTCCCTTCTCCACTTCTCTTCCTGCCTAATTTAATTTCTTCCTTTTCTTCTTTTTTTCCCTCCCCCCTCTTTTTTTATTACATAGCTCAGGCTGACCTTGAACTCACTATGTAGCCAAAGCGAGCCTCAAACTTGTGGCTATTCTCCTGCCTCAGCCTTGCAAGTGCTGGGATTACAGGCGTGTGCCACCATGCCTGGCTGGCTTCTTTCTGTCTCTCCCTTCTCTGGACTCCCAGGGCCCTCCTTCCAGGACACCTGGGTCACCCTCACCTGGGCTGGACCAGCAGGGCAGCAGCACATTAAGCTCATCCAGTTGAGTTCATGAGGTCTCTGATTTCATACGTTCCCAGCCATTTTTATAATTTATTTGGGGTCCCCACCTTGCTAAGTAACCCAGGTTGGGCTAGGATTTGTGATCCTCCTGCCTCAGCCTCCCGAATAGCTAGAATCACATATGGGTGCCACTATGCCCAGCCTTCATTCTTCAAAATGACTGAGTAAAATGTATAGGGGTTGGAGATGAGATGTAGTTCAGCGGTAGAGCGCCCCTAGAGTCAATCCCACTCCTGTAAAAATAAATAAATAAAGTCTCATAAATTTTAATGTAAAGTGCACTGAACGGATCTGTTTATCGCTGCGCTTCGTCCTGTGCCGGCCTCCCGTGTCACATTTTGCAAGACTAAACGTCCTAAAAGAGCCACCCTGGGTGCTTTACGTTCGTTCTGGACACACTCGAGTGCAGGGGGCCAGCCTGAGGAGAAGCACACGTCCCTGTGCTCCGGTCACAACCGGAGAGCAGGGACACAGGGCACGAAGGCGACGCTGTCTCGCGTGCGGTCACCGCTCCCTCCCGAGTCACGCGAACAGCAGCGCTCCAGCCGAGCTCGGGAGGCCTTCGGACCCAGCGACGCTGAGATTCCCCGCGGGACGCGCGCCCTCTGCTGGTGGCTCAGGCCAGCTGCGCGCGGTTTGCACACGCAAAACTAGTTTTGCGCGGTAGACTTCAAAACGTGCTCCCAGGAAAGGCTGCTCGCTGCGCATGTTGGTGCTGAGATTTACATAAATACCAAGGACATAAATGGCTTTTTAAAATTATAAAGGAAAGGGGCTGGGGATTTAGCTGGGGCTGGGGATTTAGCTCAGTGATTAGAGTGCTTGCCTTGCAAGCACAAGGCCCTGAGTTCAATCCCCGTCACCACAAAAAAAATAAAAAATAAAAAAATAAAAAAATAAAAAAAAATAAAATTATAAAGGATGCCGCACATGGTGGCACTCTTCTGTAATAAAAAGGATTGCGCTTTACAGCCTGATTTGGGCCACATCAAGAGAATCTCTCAAAATAAATTTTGTGTGTGTCTGTGTGTGCGCGTGTGTGGGTCTGTGCGTGTTTTGAGACAGGGTCTCACTCTGTAGTCCAGGCTGGCCTCGAACTCACTATGTGGCTCAGGCTGGCCTCAGACTTTCCATGATCCTCCTGCCTCAGCCTCCCGAGTGCTGGGGTCCAGGTGCATGCCACTGATGTAGAGGAAAAAATAAAACGCCCCAGCTGCTAGATGTCAGTTATGCTGAGTTCGTATTCCCCAAAATAGAAGAATGAATTCTGAGGAACAAAGGCAGTTAAGAGTAGGAAATTTATTGAGGGAGAGAAAGAGAGCTCCCGAGAGACAGGAAAGGACCCGAGTGGGTTGCCTCAAAATAAATTTAAAACAAGGCTTGAGAGGTAGGTTAGTACGAAAGCCCTGGGTTCAATTCCCTACTATTGAATATCAGTAATTAAATAAGTTGCTTTACTGTCCAGGCTGAGCTCCAATTTCTAATTCTCCTGCGTCAGGCACCCAGAGTGCTGGGATTACAGGTCTGTGCCACCACACCCTGCCTTTATCAAATATTAAACCAAATTCGCATTCCGGTTTAATCTTCAGTTGTTAAACCAATCTTGTGTTCTGTTTTGTTTTGGTTTGGTTTTTTGGGGTTTTTTTTTTGGTTTTGGTTTTTTGGTTTTTTGTTTGTTTGTTTTTACCAAGAACATGTATTGGTACATTGTATACATAATGGTCTATTCAACATGGTTATTTTGTAACTGTACATGATATATCTTGGTTGGTTTTGGCATTTTTTTGAGACAGGGTCCCACTATGTAGTCCAGACTGACCTTGAATTTGTGGTGATCCTCCTGCCTCAACTTCCCGAGTGCTGGGATTAAAGGTATGGACCAGCACATCTGGTTCAATCTTGCATTCTTGATAGCATTTCGACCCTAACCAGGTGTGGTGATGCATGCCTGTAATCCCAGCACTTGGGAGGCTGAGGCAGGAGGATCTCTTCAAATTTGAGGTCTGCCCGGTTCCTATTTCTCTGTAATTTTTTCTTTTTTTTGAGAGAGGTTCTCACTATGTAGTCCAGTTTGGCCTTGAACTCATTATGTAGTCCAGGCTGATCTTGAACTCATGGCAATCTTCCTGCCTCGGCCTCCCGAGGCCTGGGATTACACGCATGTGCCACTATACCTGGGTATAAGGTTCAGTTTTATTAATGTCTGGCTGTTACAGTTGTGAGTGTGAAACAGGAGAGATTAATCTGGTCCTGATTTAGACAGGAATAATCCCAGTAAAGGGACCTTTAGCTGGGTGTGGTGTGCACACCTGTAATCTCAGCACTCGGGAGGCAGAGGCAGGAGGATCGCCATGAGTTAGAGGTCTGCCTGGGCTACATAGTGAGTTCAAGGCCAACCTGAACTACATAGCAATATACTATCTCAAAAAAGCAACAAAACAAAACAGAACAAAACACTGAGCCTGTGTTCATAGAGCAAATCAGTGACTGGATACTTAATTTGAAACTCGAAGGCCTTCCTGAAGGGAAAGCCCTTCTTGCCCACATCTGCTAAACCAATCAAGGTGGTGAAACCCCCAACCCAGCAGGATTAATAGGGTGGCGAGGGAAACATCCAATCAGGCATCAGGGTGTGACAGGAAGGCAGAGCCGGGAAGAGGGTGGGGCCATGGAGCCAGGGGCATAAAAGCTGGAGAGGCAAGGAGCAGATGCCTGTTCCTGGAGCCTCCGGTCCTTACCTGGCCCTGCTGGGATCCCTGGAGCCTGTGCCTGCGCCTTCATCTGCATCTGCATCTGCATCTGGTAAGTCCCTACGCTGTTCAGGGTCCCCAGGGGATGGGGGTCCAAGAGCACAGATGGTTTCATTATTTCTCTCTTCTTGAATGAGCAGGTTAGGGTGTTCATACTGCTTCTTTTTTTTTTTGAGACAGGGTCTCACTAATGTAGTCCAGGACTGCCTGGGACTAGTGGTGATCCTCCTGCCTCAGCCTCTCCAGTGCTGGGATTAGGGGAGTGCGCCAGCAGCCCCAGATAGAGACAGTATTTTAAAGGTGGAGACTTTGTTGCTGAGATAGCTTTTTCTATCTCTGACTCCCACACCTTCCATGGCAGTGTTCCTGGGTTTTATGATTGCTTGTTGAAGTTTCTGAAAGGAAAACCATAGCACCCATTTGCAGGGTCTGCTTGAGCCCTGGGCCAGGCTCAGGTTTGGGCTGGAGATGGAAAGGTGGTTGGGTTGGAAGACATTTCCAGGGCTGTTATTCTGAGGCCTCAGAGCGGTCTCCCACACAGCAGGGCAGGGCTTCCACGACCCTGGGAACCCGCTTCCCAGCAGGCCTGAAGTCCAGAGGACTGGTAGTTGGAAGTGGATGAGATGGTGGTGTTCCAGCACCCACAGGGGCAGAGTTGTGCCTTTGTGCCCTCGAGGGCCAGAGAGAAATCGGGGTGAACAGAGATGTTGCCCACCATAGCAGACCAGGCACTCTGGCCCTGTACTCGTCTGGATGGGCCAGAAGAGGTCTTGAGCTGGGCCTGAGCACACGCCTCTTCCTGGGTGTCCCTGGCACCCTTCTCCTTGTAGATCTGACAGGATGGAGGCACAGAACCCTCCCCCTCTGGAGGAGTTGCTCAGGCAGAACCTTCTGTTGAACGAGGCCGTAGCTCCCATCGCCCTGCACGACCTGCCCGACCCGATGGTCCCAGAACTGTTCAAGGAGGCCTTCATGGAGGGACACGGCGAGGTCCTGAAGTCCATGGTGCAGGCCTGGCCCTTCCCTCGCCTCCCTCTGGGGGCCTTGATGAAGATGAGGAAACTGGAGACCTCATGCACTCAGCTGGGAGAAGAGCAGCTGCAGAAGAGAAACCTGCAGACCTTCAAGGCTGTGCTGGATGGGCTGGACGCGCTGCTGGCCCAGACGGATCGGCCCAGGTGAGGGGACCCCGGCATCCTGGGGGGGGTGTCTGGGAGGGTGGGAGTGGCAGGGTGGGGCAGCTACTGAGGCTGTGAGCCAGGGCGATCAGAGGCCTTGGCTGTTGCTGAGCAAGAAAAGGTAGGGGAGCAGCCAGAGGGTGGAGGAGGAAAGCAGGGTTGGAAGTTGGGTCTCTGCCTCTGTGCTGACTGCTTCCTTTTTCTCCCACAGCAGGTGGCAACTGAAAGTGCTGGATCTGCGGGATGTACACGGGGACTTCTGGAGTAGAGGCCCCAGGGCTGGAGCCGCGAGCGCCCCCCATGCAGCTGAAGCTGGGGAGAAGGCAGCAGGCGGGGCTGGGCCAGATGCCAGGGCACAGCCGGCCTTGACGGTGCTGATGCACCTCTGCTTGGAGGGCCCCGGTGCACGCACTGCCCAGGCTGGGCTCCAGGCCTGCCTCTTGGAGTGGGCCAGGAAGAATGCGGCCACCGTTCACGTGTGCTGTGAGAAGGTGACCGTCGAGTCCAGCCCTGTCCGCATCGTCCTGAAGCTGCTGCGCTCCGTGCAGCTGGACTCCGTCCACGAACTGGAAGTGTTCAGTGCCTGGAGTCGGGATGGCATGAAAAAGTTTCTGTATCAGCTCAGGAAGATGACCAACCTGCGCGCCTTCCGCTTCAGTGGCCTGAGTCCCAGCCGGTTCCCTTCCTACGAGAAAAACAAGCGGTACCGCGGCCTGTACGCGTGTCATCTAGCTCGGCTGCAGGGGCTGCGCGAGTTCCAGGTGGATGATGTCTTCTTCCTGCGCGGGGCTCTGGGGAAGATCCTCAGGTGAGTGAGGACGGGTGCCTGGCCCAGGCAGAAGCCATGCAGGGATAGGAAATACTAGAGGGCATCTGCTCCCGGCAGCCGCAGCCACCTGGGGGACACTAGAAAGGGTCAAAGGACACTGGTGCAGCCCACGGGGAGGCTCCCGTAACCACCAGGCGAAGGGCCCGGTCAGGAGGTCACTCTTCTCCCTTCCTTTCCAGGGGCCACTCGTCACTGGAGTCCCTCTCATTGAGCTCCAGCCCGCTGGCCGAGAGGGACTTAACGTGGCTGGCCTTTAATTCCACCATGAAGCAGCTGAAGCACCTGACCCTGAGGAATATCTCCCTGGAATCCTTCAGCCCTACAAGCCTCTTAGTGCTGCTAGAACAGGTGGCCGGCACCCTGGAGACCCTGGTCCTAGAGCACTGTGAGCTCAGGGACTCCAAGTTCCTCGCCATCCTGCCCGCCCTGAGCCTCTGCTCCCAGCTGCAGACCTTCAGTTGCTACGGCAACCCCATCTCCATGGACGTCCTGCGGGTGCTGCTGCGCGTGAGTGCAGGGCTCAGCCGGGTCACGCAGGGTCTATACCCCGTCCCTTGGCAGTTCAGGCCTGAGAGCCAGTTTGCGGACCCCGAGGAGGTGCCCTGGGTTCTTGAGGCATTCACACCGCTCCTCAGGGACATCAGGCCGTCCCTGAGGGTCCGCATCTGTACCTACTCCTGTGCTTCCTGCACCCGGAGCCGGTTCTATAGCCTGCAGCCCACTGGGCTCTGGGAGGCCACGCAGGAGTATCGCCATCAAAGTCCCGTTCAGTGTCACAAGTGTCTGCCCCCCAGTTTGGGTGCCTGTGACCCCAAATAGTCTGGAATGGATGATCGTGAAGATGTCCAAATGAAGAGAACCTTGGTGGAAAGTTTTTCTTTTTAGTTTGTTATTTCCATGTAATATAAATAAATATCAATGAAGAAAATATCAAAAGCCGCCTTCTGATTTCTATGAACAAAAAAAGCTGAATATAGAGGTGTGCGCCTGTAATCCCAGCAGGCGCAAACTTGAGGCGGAGGTGGGAGGATTGCTGGGAGTTTGAGGCCAGCCTGATTTAGACTGAGACCTTGTCTCAAAAAGTCTAAACAAAACAAAGCAAAACAAACCTTCATAACAAAGTCATTAAAGAATAACAATAGGGGTGGGGGATTCTAGCTCAGTGGTAGAGCGCTTTTCTAGCAAGTACAAGGCCCTGAGTTAGAGCCCCAGCACTCCCCCAAAAAAGCTGTGAATAGCAATAGTACACTGTATCATAATTTTAAAAGAATGGCCGAAATATTACTCAGAATACACGTCACAGATTAAAAAAAAGTCCTCTTACAAGAACTGACAGAAAAACTGCACAAAAGTTTCTCTCCAATGAACACAGAGAAACTGGTAGTATAAATGAAACATTAGCGTATATGTTAAGATATTTTTAAAATAGTGGACTTGATAATTTGTGGACTTATTTGGTCTCTCTCTGCTTCCTATTTTTATTTCTCTCTATCTATCTAGTGTATACTTGTAGATAGAGTTTATATATATTAGTTTTATACATACTGAATTTCTCTTCCAAAAGAAGCCATGGGACATTTAAGATTGTGTGCTTGACTTCTTAGACATAACATTATGCCCTCCAGTACGTGTTTCATGAACGAAGACTTGATTTTTAGTTTATGTGTTTATGTATTCATTTATTTTCTTATTCCTTTTTATTAGTATGTATTTGTCATTCTTTGTGCTATGGGGGATTGAACTAAGGATCTTCACACTGAGCTACATCCATAGCTCTTTTTATTTCTTATTTAATTTTTCTTTTTATTAGCAAGCATTGGCAGGACACAGTGATCAGAGACAGCTGGTACATGAACAGAACACATCTTAATTCTTCTTAGGTCCTATTCCCCTCTCCTATGTCTTGGTCCTCTTCCTTTTTTTGTGTGTGCCAGGGATTGAACTCAGGGCCATGAGCTTGCTAGGCAAGCACTCAAACCACTGAGCTAAATCCCCAGCCCTTGGTTCTCTTCCATTTGCACAAGTTTTTTAAAAATTTTTTTTTCTTTTTTTCATTTGCACAAGTTTTATTTCTTATTTTCAGACAGGGGCTCACTAAGGAGCTAAGCTGCCCCAGCTGCACTCTGATTTACCATCCTCCTGCCTCAGCCTCTCAGAGTGTGGAGATCATGGCCATGTGCCACTCTGTCCAGTTGGTTTCCAATTTTGAACTCAGGAATTTCCAGTGTGTGAAGGAAAGTATGTATGGCGTTGTTTGTGGTCTATGGGGATCTCGTGGCATCTAAACACAATGGAGCCCTTCTCTCAGGACCTTTGTCTCCTCCACGTTTTTGAGGCTGTTTCCAGAATGGCCAAGTCTGCAGCCCCCAGGTTGGCTTCATTCACTGGGTTATGGCACTGTGGTGCCCGTGTGCCCTCACGGTGTGACAGCATTCCACCATCTGCAGTGAACAGAGCTGAGTTTGCTGGCATCGCCCAAGGGACAGCTGGTCAACCCCACATGTGATGGGAGTGCAGCTGCACACACCTGGAGAGAGGTCTGTCCACTGGGAGAAGCACCAAGGAGCCGTTGCTGGTCACTGTCCCCTTGACAACCTTCGTGGTGCAGCTGCCACATGAAGGGCGGGCCTGGGTCTCCATCACTCTGCTCCACAGCTAAGCATGGAGCCTGGCAGGCAGCAGAAGCTGCTGCTCGAACATGGGCGGTAACTGCTGACAGGCAAATCTGAACGTTAGAGGGCTAAAAATAGAGCTGGGTGTGGTTTCCCACAACTGTAATCCCAGCACTCAGGAGGCTGAGGCAGGAGGATCACTGTGAGTTCGAGGCCAGCCTGGGCTACACAGTGAGGCTCTGTCTCAAACAAACAAACATCAGTATGTATTTAGCCCCTTATTCTAACAGGGAGTAAAATTAATCTTAAAATTTGAGAACTTTGTCTTTCATTGATGAGCTGGTTCGCTGACTTCCCCGAGCTGGGGACAGACGCCACCCTCTCAGCTCCTCCACCCCTATGAATGGACAGAGAAGTTCTGCCTCTGTCAAGAAACCAGCAAACTAGTGGGCTCCTCGGAAAGGAAGCTGCGAGGTCAAGGTCCTCCTTCCCATGAGGGAAGAGACACGGCTGTGACGTCCTTGTCCAGTGCAATAAAAGCCCTTGTGCACTGAGTGAGGGGAGACAGAGGCGCAAGGCAGAGGCTTCCATGTCTCCTTCAGGGCCCGGTTTGAGAAACTTTTCCTTTCCCCAAGCACTGTCTCCCAGCGGCCTGACAGGTAGTATGGACCTAAGCACGTGTAACATGGCTACTTCTTTTTTTTTTTTTTTTGAGACAAGGTCTCACTACATAGCCCAGGCTGGCCTCGAATTTGAGGTGATCTCCCACCTCAGCCTCCTGAATGTTGGAATTACAGGCATTTGCCACCTACTGCTTTTTAAAAATTTGTTCTACAGATGAATGGGTTTCATCTTGGCAAATTCGGACATGGCTTGTGTCCAGATATTCCCCCAAAGCTTCATGTGGTCATTGGTGGGGCTTTTTTCATAGGCGATTGGATCTAGAGTGTGTGATGCTAGGATTAAGGGTGGGTGATTACTAAATCAGTCCACTGATTGGTTTGGCACCACCCTATTCTGGAAAGCCTAGAGAGAATGTAAAAGGGGCAGAAAGAGGCCGTTAAGATCCCTTGCTTGCTTTGTTGCCTTCTGCCCACTGTGAAGGGTTTCTTCTCTGTGATGCCCCTTTGCTTTGGAGCCAGCCAACTATGAACTGAAACCTTTACAAACTGTGAGCTAAATAAAACTCTCTTCTTAACTCTGGGTGTCTGATATTTTTGTCTCAGCAATGAGAAAAGTAGCTAAAACGTGCACATAACATACTTTGATCATTTTCACCCCCTTCACTCCCTTGCCATGCCCTCCCTTTAGGTTCGCATTTTGGGGGTTTCAATGTGTGTGATACCCATTTTGCTCATATGCATCCCCCCATTACCTGCTGTCACACACTTCCCCTCTCTGTATTCACTTCCTCTCATCTAGTAACAGCCCCCTTTCTACTTTCTTGTCATCTTTTTTAGATTCCACGTATCAGGGAGAACATAACTCTGCTGCTTGGAGTGCACTCTGAGGACCCGCAGCCTCTGCATCCCAGACCTCCTGGATCAGAACCCACTTTCTTTCTTTCTTTCCCAATACTGGGAATGGGATCCAGGGCCTTCACACTGAGCCTACATGACAGGTCCTTTTTCTTTTGGCGCAGGATCTAAATTAAATTGCTAAATTGCCCAGGCTGGGCGTGAACTTGTGATCCTCCTGTGTCAGCCTCCCAGAGTGCTGGGATTCCAGGCATGTGCCACCACGCCCCACTCAAAATGCACGCTCTAAACTGCAGGCTGAGTTGTTGAGAAGGAGAAGCACTGTATTAGGGACCGGTGAAGACTGACAGAGACCATGACTATTACACTTACGCAATGAAGATAACAGAATCTAGCACAGGACATGCACTCCTGATGTATTTTTTGAATGGATGAATAAGCCCAGAGTTTAGATGAGATCATTCCCACCCTGCAGCACAGGAGACCAAGGTTCAGACGGCCATCTGGTCTGCTCACAACAAACGAGTAAAATGTGATGGTATATGGGGGCACCGGGCGGAGCTGATCCCAGAAAACAGACATGGCAAAGCTGACAATGACCACTGAAAATCTAGCGGAGGATAAGTGCTGAGGAATCAGGAATGGGATGGGGATTGGGAAGAGAGTAAGACAAGATCAACTAACTGGGAAAGGCTGCCCAAGAGAGATCTGGCAAAGGACCTTCATTCCGCCGAAGGACTATAATCTCAGCACTCTGCAATGCTGAGGCAGGAGGATTACAAATTCAAACTCAGCCTGGGCAACTTATTTATTTAATGAGACTCTGCCTGAAAGTAAGAAACAAAAGAAAACAAAAAAGGACTGGGGATGTAACTCAGTGCAAAGACCCTGAGTTCAATCCCCATCACTGGAAAAAAATATGATGGGGAAGGAAAGTTGGAAGATTTTGGAATAAACAAAAGAGATCACTGGTTTTGCTTTTGGTGATGGGCGAGAGCCTCGGAATTATCTAGTTCTGCGTGTGGGTTAAAGGCCCTTATTTGTCTTTAGGCTATTTTACAACTCTGTACATCAGGGATAAAAAACAGCAAGGCGGGCTGGGGATTTAGCTCAGTGATTAGAGTGCTTGCCTTGTAAGCACAAGGGCCTGAGTTCGATCCCCGGCACCACAAAAAAAAAACCCAAAAAAACAGCAAGGCCCGGAATCCTCAGCTACGTACATGCAAATAAATTCTGTCCCTGCAGGACCAGCTTCCTCTCCCGAGGAAAAGCCAGCTTTGCACACATTTGTAAACAGATTTCAACACTGCTTGACTCCAGAGAAACATGTAGTTCTTTGTCTTTTTTGAACAAATTGTGGCATCTGCCTGATTCCCTCATTAATTAATGAGCTAAATATAATCTTTGACATATACTCATTTTATGTCAGGATGAGAGTCAAATGTTATTTTTTTTTGGATGCTGGGGATTGAACTCATGGGCTCACGCTTGCTAGGCAAGTGCTCTACCACTGAGCTAAATCCCCAATCCCATCAAATGTTATCCTTCTCTCCTCTTCTCTCTCTCTCTTTCTCTGTCTTCTCTCCCTCCCTCCTTGAACCCAGGGCCTTCAAACTAAGCTACATCCCTGGCCCCTTTTTTATTTTGAGGCAGAGTCTTGCTAAATCACTATGTTGCCCAGGCTGGACTTGAACTTGTGATCCTCATGCCTTGGTGGTGAGTTTGAGCCCAGCCTGGGCTACATAGTGAGCTGGAGGGCAGCCTGAACTACAAAGGGAGATGCTGTCTCAAAATAACAACATCTGCTACAAAATCACCATTAGATATCTCCCTCTCTCTCTCTCTCTCTCTCTCTGTCTCTGTCTCTGTCTCTCTCTCTCTCTCTCTCTCTCTCTCTCTCTCTCTCTGTCTCTCTCTGTCTCTCTCTCTCTCTCTGTCTCTCTGTCTCTCTCTCTCTCTCTGTCTCTCTGTCTCTCTCTGCAGGAGCCCATGTTTGATCCCTTTCAGTTCTGCAGGTGGGGGTGGAGGAAGCACAGAAGCCGTGACTTGCTGGACGAGGGCCATCTTGCAGACCTGAAGGTCATTTTGCTTGGCCTGCTGCTCCAGAACCAGGTGCTGAGGGGTATGTGGGTGGCCCCAAAGCCACAGCTTCCTTATCCCTTGGTACTAGCTTTGTCCCTAACCACTGGGCACAGGCCTCCAGAGGCTGGTGAGAACATCCTCAGGGTGGCCAGGTCAGGCCCAGGGAGCGCTGGCTCAGGTGGACAGTGGTTACTGGGAGGGTGATGGTGATAGCCTCTATGTCTTTGGAGGCTGTGCAGAGTAGCCCAGCCTGGGCCAGCTCAGCGGTGCTGGGTGTTGGTATGAGGGGGTCATGACCCGAAGGCCCTGCGCCTGGACTCCTGCCCCTGGCATGGGGCTGCACCCAGGCCACAAGCCCACCGTTACTGACCATCTAGACCAAGTGCCTCCTGTCCTCTGGGCCTGGTGGTTTTGCAGCAGTCAATGGTAGCACAAAAGATCAGGATGTGAGCTCCTGTCAGTGACAGGCAGGCAACAGCCATCAACAGTGACACTGCAATGTCTTTTCGTGACTCGGTTCAGAGACTGGGCTCTGCAAGGGGCTGATGCACAGCTTCCTGTCTGTAGGGGAGATGGTTGCTCAAACTCTGTGGAGACCAAACTGTTGCTCTTGGCTGCTCTGCCACCCTCCCGCTTCCTCGTCCTCCGCAGCCCATGCGAACCTCCCACTACACTAGCGTCCACACCTCTGGCTTTACCTGGTCGTAGGCAGCTCCATCCTTTAGGTATATGAGCAAAACCTTGCCCCTTTCTCACCGCTTACAGTACTGGAAATTCCGTCTTGAAAATCAGTATTGATGGACAGTTATGATAAATAAAGTCAGCTCATTTCTTCCCAGGCTCTGGAGTTTTATTTTTTAATAAATTATGTTCTTTCTGCCAACTTACTAACCTCTTCGCCTGAAGCTTAGTTTTCTCTGTAAAAAGGGTGATAATACTGGTCATAATTCCTTGTATACATTCTTTAAAAAAAAGTAATAAAACCTTAAATCATTTGGCAGCAAAAAAAAATAATAAAACCTTAAATCATTTGGCAGCAAAAACTGGAAAAAAAAAACCTGGGATGCTAGGCAAGTGCGCTAATACTGAGCTACATCTCTAGCCCCAAATCTTTGCTTTCTTTTTGTTTGTTTATTTATTTTTTGGGTACTGAGGAGCAAACTTGGGGCCTTGCGCTTGCTAGGTAAGCACTCTACCACTCAGCAAAATCCCCAGCTTCTTTTTTTTTTGAGACGGGGTCCCACTATGTAGTTCAGGCTGGCTTTGAGTTTACTATGTAGCCCAGGCTGACCTGGAACTCATGGTGATCCTCCTGCCTCAGCCTCCTGAGTGCTGAGATAGTCATGCACCAAATCTCTCTTTTAAAAAGTCTTTCTGGAGTTGGGGCTTTAGCTCAAGTGGTAGAGCACTTGCCTAGCAAGCACAAGGCCCTAAATTTGATCCCCAGCAACCACCAAAAATGTCTTTATAAGTTATATTCATTCTATTTTTTTGCTACTTTTATTACTAGTTATTGTTAATCTCCTACTGTGCCTAATTTAGAAATTAAACTTTATTTTGGCTACCACCAGGAAGCCCGTCCTGTTGGAGCAAGAAATCACTTCCTTGGTCCCTGGTTCTTTGTGTCCCTGATGGAATAATTCAGTCCAGATACATACGTGGCTGTGCAGAAGTACAGGTAGAATTTATTGCACAGTAGATATAGTTACACTTTCAAGCAAGAATGTACACAAAAGTTAATCCTGGGATTCAGGGAACTAGTATAATGAGATGCTCATCAACATTTTACTTAGAAGTGACTTTGGAATTGCAAAATGTTTCCCTGTCTTTTTTAGATGGTTCAGTGTTTCCTCAGTGGCTTTAATCATGGAAGAAACTTTGGAAAGGTAAGTTCTTAATTTAAACCAGGTCTCAGTCCAAGATGGAAGCGTCTTTAAAAAACAGTTCCTTTCCTGCTTATCATCAGGCTGTAGGTTACGGAAGCCAGGAATGCTGTATGTCTTGTTTTGGACCTACGTGGTCATGCACCAAGAATGTGCACAGGCTGTCATACTTTTCCATGATAGCCCGTGTTGCATCTCCCAGATGCAATATGTACTTTTATTTTTGCTTTTACTCCTTTTCTTAATTTGTTCGGCCCAAGCTTGCTCTGCAGAGCCAGTTTCTCTCCCAATCTCCATCTCTGCCTTTTAAAATAAACTTTGGGGGCTGGGGATTTAGCTCAGTGGTTAGAGTGCTTGCCTAGCAAGCACAAGGCCCTGAGTTCGATCTCCTGCACCAAAAAAATAAAAAAATAAAAAATAAATAAAATAAACTTTGCCACCACTAAGAAAAAAAACAAAACAAAATGTGCACAATGTGTAGGTCTGAGACGTAACAAATGGCTATAAGTGTGTTATACATGGAAGTCTGTTTCCTACCGAGACAACACATGCTATTTTGGACCCCCGTTCCTTTGTCTCTGAAGCCCACTAGTGTCTAACTACCTGCCAAACAATAGGTACGTACCGTATATATGTAGGAAAAACAGTATATATACAAGGCTCTGTACTACCTGTGGTTTCAGGCATCCTTTGGGGGTCTTAGAATGTGTCTCCTGCAGATAAGGGGGAACTACCGGATTCATATTTCCTGACAAAATTATTAATGTGCCGCATTAAAGTGGCCTGAGAGATTACATAACATACAATACATGCACCGTGTTGCCTTACAACACTTTACATAAGCGCAAACAACGCTGAATTTTGAAGCACATCTGGAGTCAAAGATTTCCAGGAATAGATTGAGGACCTATCAATGCAGCCCCCTCAGGAATGCAGTGAGGACTAAATAACAGTATTTTTAAAACAGCAATGGGTGCCAAGGCCAGGCCCAAAACGGTGATGACAGAGTGGGATGAAGAGTATAGCTAGGTGGAGGAGTCCTGGGCGGCAGTCTCAGGAATCAATGCCTAATCCCGAGGAAACAAAGGAGGGCCATGGGAAGTAAGCAGATGATATTCGATCCTTACAAGCTCTGCAGGGAGCCCGACCCCAGCTCCTGACGCAGATTTGGGAGACCCTGAAAATGAAGCGTGGGGCACTGCAGCCGGGCACTGGGATGGCCGCGACAGGGCTTGAGGGAGGCGTGCCCGAAATCAAGCGCTAACGAGGTGAATCACCCTACAGTTCGCTAGCTTCAACAACGCTGCAGAATGGCACCAACGCCCGGTGTGTGTGTGTGTGTGTGAGGGGCTGAAATGGACCATCCTATATAAAAGAGCTCTGGAAACGAAGCCCACAGCGGGTCTCCCAATCCCAGAAGAGACTCCTTTCTACACGAAGAGACGCAACGCAGTCATTTTTTTCATCATCAGATTTGACTGCTGCCCAATGCCGTCGCACTCCAAACCCTTACGCAGTAGCTCCGCGGCTTTCTCTAAGTCCGAACCCGACCACCTGCCGTACAGTCTCTAACTCATTCCCCAGAAGAGAACTTCCGTCTCGGAATGCCCTCTGGGTATAGGAAGGCGCAGGCGGAAATAGCGCCCGGTACGTGCCCTCTAACCTGACGTCAGGCACGGGCGCGCGCTCGCACGCCGGAAGGGGCGGAGCCACACATAGCCATATATATCGTGAGCCGCGGTCTGACCGATCTCTGCCGGCGGGACGTGACGAGAAGATGGTATGTCTTACTTGGCGTTTTTGCTGTGGTTCCCGGAGCCGGCATGGCGGAATCCGCGGTTTATCGTTGCCATCTCGGTGTGGCCGGCGCCGGGACCTTGTTCTAGACGCACCGGGGACGTAGCAGGGACAGCGATTAGGCATATTTTCTGCAAATTCTCAAAACCTGTGGAGAAGAGAGCGTAGATTAGCCTGCGGCGTGCGGGTCGGGCAGAGAGAGGCCTTGGGGCGGGAGCAGGCCTGGAAGGCCCTTCAGTTGTGGGTCATTGTCGCCAGATTTACTGCTAGTCAGTCTGAATTAGGACCCATGACACAATTTACCTGGTGAAGGAGCCTTGAGTGGGGCCGTTGGTCTTTAGGACAGGGCAATAGACACAGGCGGGAGAGGAGATTTTGAGCCAGGATTGTGGAGGTCCTGTTTCAAAATGTCTGCTGCAATTCATAAGGCCTCTGGAATTCCCAGAAACCACAGATGATGAACTTATTGACGGGCGGACAGAGACTGTGTGCTGATTGTCAAGTTCTGATTTGGCTCTGGGTTTTAGTGGCCTGCGTGTGCCAGGCTGGGGCCTGTTGCGGGAGCTGGAGGGTCCTGTAGTGTCATCAACTACAGGTTCTTTTAGGGTTTCTTGGAAATTCACCCACAAAACCATCTGTTAAACAATATTTAACACCAGTATTTGATTTTGTTTGGTATTAGAGGGGAAAGTGTGTGGTTCATATTCTTATAAGAGTTTCAACTGTTCGGCCAAGGTTTCATCGAGTACAGTCTTTAGATGTGACATTAGCTCAGTACTGTTAACCTGGACTTGCTGGGTTCCTGGTTCAGGTTCTGCATTGATGAGAACGTATCAGTGAGCACTACCTCGTGCTAATTATTGGTGTTTTTTTCTCTAGTCTCACAGGAAGTTCTCTGCTCCCAGACATGGGTCCTTGGGCTTCTTGCCTCGGAAGCGCAGCAGCAGGCACCGAGGGAAGGTGAAGAGCTTCCCCAAGGATGACCCCTCCAAGCCAATCCACCTCACAGCCTTCCTGGGCTACAAGGCTGGCATGACCCACATCGTGCGTGAAGTGGATAGGCCGGGATCCAGTAAGTACGGCTGCGTTGTCCTTGGGAGGATGGGAATGTTAAGGTTTAGGACTGATTGATGCTCCAGAGCTACCTGTGGAGCCCTGGGACATGCTGTGAGTAAATTTGCTGAAGGCCACAGTATAGTGTTTAGGTGATTTGAGTTCCTGAGGCTGAAATAGAAGCTTCACATTTTTCAGTGACTCATTGAGTAGAACACAGCATTGGCTATTGAACCCTGGTAGCCAGGTAGGTGTGTGACATTGTTCATTTGAGCTGAAGTCAGATGTAACTACACCCTGCTGTATATAGGACTTTGAACACATTTGTCTGCCTGTAGAGATCCTGATGGGTTTCTCCAGAACTGAGGCTAGTTGGTTTAAGTTAAATGCAGGCTCACACAGAGTGGGAAGTATGCAGTGAGGACAGCACTGGGAGTTCGCACTGCTGGTCTGGGACCCACTTTTACCAAGCTCTATAAGCTGAAGCAGATTGTCCTCAGCGTAAACAGGCAATTGACCATTTTCTGCAAAATCTCTTGTGGGCATTTTTGCCAGCCCACTCAAAGTCTGACAACTTCCTTTGCAGAGGTAAACAAGAAGGAAGTTGTAGAGGCCGTGACCATTGTGGAGACACCACCTATGGTGGTTGTAGGCATTGTGGGCTATGTGGAAACCCCTCGAGGCCTCCGGACCTTCAAGACTGTCTTTGCTGAGCACATCAGTGATGAGTGCAAAAGGCGCTTCTATAAGAACTGGTAAGTGGGGTGCCGGCCGTGCGGTCACTAGGTGGGGCTGCAGAGCAGGGAGCACCCCATGCAGGGCCTCAGCTCCAGTGGGAAGGAGCTGCTCTGTTCTCAGGCTTGGTTGCCTCTTGAACAGGATTGTTGGTGCCTAATGGGTGGACACCTTTGTCATGTGTGCAGCCTGGTTAGCATCGGTTGGCTGAGGACCCAGTGTTCCCTGGGTTGCTGGGAAGTCCTGAATCCATCCAGCCACTAAGAGACAGGAGCAGGGTGATTCCACCTGCGTGATCATGGCCCTGGGTTGAATTGTTTCCTCCACTACCATGAGAAGCGTTTGCCCACCCCAAGGTAGAGAAAGGGAACTTTGTGGTCCCCTGGAGCAAGAATTGTGTTTTGAATGTTTGTGGCTTGTATTAACCTTGTGGCCCTCTGCTCAGCTCCGCTCGGCTCTGCCCGATGAGCTCCATCCAGGCTCCGCTTGCCGGTGGAAGAGGCTCCTTAGAAGCCGGCAATGAGCCCTGTCCCCACGTGGTGCCAGTGTGCCTTCCGCTCGCCCCTCAAAAGGGTGATGAAGGCCCGCACCCGGCCCCTTCCCCAACTGTGCTCTGCTCCTGAAGGCATAAATCTAAGAAGAAGGCTTTCACCAAGTACTGCAAGAAGTGGCAGGATGACATGGGCAAGAAGCAGCTGGACAAGGACTTCAGCAGCATGAAGAAGTACTGCCAGGTCATCCGCATTATTGCCCACACCCAGGTAAGCACCCGGCGTGCCACTTGATGTGTTGGAGGTGACCTACATGATCATTCAAGGTCTGCCCCCCGCCCACGGCTGTGCCAGGGACTAAACCTCGTGCGTGCTAGCTAAGCATGTGAGTCCCCTGAAAGGTATGTTTTGATGTCAGCTCCCAGTAATTTTATATCTAGCCTCAGAATTCTTTAGGGGGTAAGATTCCCCTGTGGGGGAGATAGGGCACCTAGAGGCTTGTGTGTTGTTGGAAGCTGCCTCCTGGCCTGGGTTTCAAGGTCCCTTCAGTGAAACTGTGAAGAGGCCCTGTACTGGATAAGCCTCTCCCTCGCCAGCAGAGTGCGCTGTGTGTTTGTGCTCTTCGCAAGGGAATCTAACTTTCACAGAAATTCAACTGACTGACCCTGCTGGTGACCCATGGACCACCTAAGTGAAGGTGGTCCTCAGCAGGGAGGTGCTGGCCAGCCGCTGTCATTTGAATTGGACTTGATGGGAACAACCTGTCTGGCCCTGTCCTGGTTGCAGGTCCTTGCTGTAGCCCTGTGTGGTTAGGGACAGAGGCATTAACATGGCCTGTAGAGCATTGCCATTGCTGAAGGCTTCTTAACTGAAGGTTTCATTGTAGATGATTACAGCACTATACCCCCAGAGAAACTGGCCGAGAGGTCAGCGGTGGGTGGGAATTCAGGCTGCTTGGAGCCCAGGGTCTTAAATCTTTCTGGCCTGGTGTGGACTCCTTCACCTCATCCTGACAGTGGTTCAAGCACCAGACCTCAAAGGGGCATTTTTCCTGTGAAGGTGGCCCCCATTCTCTGGAGGTTCAGGGTGACTTTGTTGTGGTTGATGGCTCTGTACCCCAGGCTCGTTCCTCCACCAGAAGACTTGCCTTTGAAGCTGAGCTAAGCTGTGCCTGCTTTTCCTAGATGCGCCTGCTTCCTCTGCGCCAGAAGAAGGCCCACCTCATGGAGATCCAGGTGAATGGAGGCACTGTGGCTGAGAAGCTGGACTGGGCCCGTGAGAGGCTGGAGCAGCAGATCCCTGTGAGCCAGGTGTTCGGGCAGGACGAGATGATCGATGTCATTGGGGTGACCAAGGGTAAAGGCTACAAAGGTGAGTGTTGCCACGCACCCTGTTCTGTGCTAAGCCCGGGGCAGGAGCTCTCAGGCCAGCTGTTCTATGATGAGGCCTGGAATGTGCGCTGGGCACAGCGCCCGAGTCAGACTGAGGAATCGTTCCTGTTGCCTTCCTTCTGAGAACAGCGCTCCACTCAGCAGTAGCTGGGGTCCCGGGGGCAAGCCCCCAGCTGTATACCTGGGCCCTGTAGCGCACCGCAGAAAGCAAACGTGGGCCTGGAAATGGCTCATACCTAGGCTGGGGTCCACCTTGATAGTACAAGGGGGAAGATGCAGCCCACAAGGCTAACTGCACAGCAATTCCCTCCTGGGGCTCAAACCCACGCAGTCGCTGGGCAGCTTGTGCTCAGTGTTCTAGCCCAAGTGCCACAGTTGATCTCTGGTTGGGAGTTCACAGCCAGAAGGGCCAGTCCCCTGATGCTACAGTAACAACATGTGTCCTCTCCAGGGGTCACCAGTCGCTGGCATACCAAGAAGCTGCCCCGAAAGACTCACCGAGGGCTGCGAAAGGTCGCCTGTATTGGAGCGTGGCATCCTGCCCGAGTGGCCTTCTCTGTGGCACGCGCTGGGCAGAAAGGCTACCATCACCGCACAGAGATCAACAAGAAGGTGGGCTCCAGCTCCCCGGGGTGGGAGCAGTGGTCAGTGGTGGATATGGGGCTCAGTCCCTGACATCACGCTGCTCAGCTGGTCAGCTTCTCAGCCAGTTCCGCTTCCTGGGTGTCAGAAATACAAATGGAGAGCAGGGCTGATCCTCTGTGTAACTTGGGGATAAATAAGACCCATGAGGGAGGTCTCAAGAGGCCTCCTGCAGTCTTCCATCTTCACAGCCATGTCTGCCCACCCCCAGGCACTTAAAGAAGTGGTGGGTAGGTAGCACTCTCCTGTTCTTGTGCACAGGTCAGGCTAGTGCATGGAAGGAATCTGTGCTTCACTTTTCTGACAGTGTTGGGCATCGAACTTGGGGGTGCTCGATCATTAAACTACACCCAAGCATTTATGTGTCTGTGGTATTAAGGGTTGTACCTACAGTATTTGCGCCAAGCTGCATTCCAAGCCTATTGTTTTGTTCTTTAAGACAAAGTCTTGCTAATCACTCAGGTGCCAGGCTGGGCTTGGTCGCCTCTGCCTCCCAAATACCCGGGACTGTCCAGTTCCTAGTGGTGTAGTGGTTGCTTTTGAGCCTGCTCTGGCTGGGTGGCTGGCCATCCTTCTGGGCCTCCTGGCCACTGTCTTCCTTTTCCAGGTGCTAATGACACTGGTTTTTCATGTCAGATCTACAAGATTGGGCAGGGCTACCTCATTAAGGATGGCAAACTGATCAAGAACAACGCCTCTACTGACTATGACCTGTCCGACAAGAGCATCAACCCTCTGGTGAGGCTGCCGGCCAGCCTGGCCTGTGGAGGGTCCCACCCCTGCCTCCCCTCCAGCTGGGTTGGGGGCTCTAGGTTACTGACTGGTCCCTACTCCCCTGCACAGCTCCCGGCCTGCTGGTGAGGGCAGGGCTCAGGCTGGCTGCTCTGATGAGGCCTGGAGTACGCGCTGGGCGCAGTGCCTGAGTCAGGCTGAGGAACCATTCCCTGTTGCCTTCCTTCTAAAGAACAGCCACCTTGCCCCACTTGGCTGGGGACTGTGTGAATGTGTGGTGACCATCCCTGTTGTTCTGTGCTGACCCTCATGGCCGTGTTTTTCCCCAGGGCGGCTTTGTCCACTATGGTGAAGTGACCAATGACTTTGTCATGCTGAAAGGCTGTGTGGTGGGAACCAAGAAGCGGGTGCTCACCCTGCGCAAGGTGAGCTTGGCTCAGCCTCCCTGCAGGATCACAGGGCGGGCAGGCTGAGTGTAGAGGAAGGGCCCACATGGTGCAGCTCTGGAGGAGAATATGCCCAGTCTGGCCTTTGCGGCCTTTGCTGTCCCTGTGGTTGCATGGGGTGGGGGTGCTCCAGGATTGACCAACTGCTCTGAGCAACAGCTGACTGCCCACCTTGGCCTGCAGTCCTTGCTGGTACAGACCAAACGGCGCGCTCTGGAGAAGATCGACCTCAAGTTCATCGACACCACCTCCAAGTTTGGCCACGGCCGCTTCCAGACCATGGAGGAGAAGAAGGCGTTCATGGTGAGTCCCTCCCTCGGCTTCACTGTCGGCTGCGGCCATAGAGATCTTGGTCCCCCACTCTGGGTATCCATGCTGCCTACGGCTAACCTCGCTTGCCTGCCCCATCTCTCCACAGGGACCACTCAAGAAAGACCGGATTGCCAAGGAGGAAGGTGCTTAATGGCAGGAGCACCCTCAGCAGCTGGTGGAGTCTCAATAAAAGTTGTTTTTCCACTGACTTACTGTTGTGATTTGTGCCCTGAGGGAGCAAGCTTGGCTGTGGCAGCCGCTGGGAGTCAGCCTCCAGTGCCCTGCAGCTAGGTGTGCCTGTCACCAGGGCGAGGCAGGGTCTGTTCTGTTTGCACAGCGTGAGTGACGCCAGGGCTGGGGAGAGAGAAGTGGGATTTGGTGTTCTCTGGTACCTTGGGTGACGCTGATTGGCCTGGGCAGAGTACAAAAAGGCGGTTTAATCCGTGCAGGGCAGCTCTGGGCTTGTTAGGGGTTTTGTACTCAGCTCCAGGCTCTGACCCCGGAAGGGGAAGGGGGAGGTGCCCCTGAGAAGTGGAACTGAGAACTTGTTTGCCCTAATGATGCCTTCTGGCTCCTGGTGGGTGAGCAGTCCAGGTCTCCGTGATCTGGGACAGGTGCCTATCTGCTCATGTAGGGGCTCACCCAATTAAGCATCTGTTGCATGGAGGGAACAAAGCTTGGCACATCATAGTTCCAACACCTGATTGCCCTTCACTGGACCCTCAGCAGCCAGCATATCCAAGTGGGTGGCAAGGTAGTTGAGGGTGGGGTAGACACACCCTACATCTACCTGAGGCCCTAAAATGTCCTAAGGACCTGAAAGTCCAGGTGTCTAAAGCTATAGGCAAGCTGAGTGAGGTTGGAAGGGCTAGACATCTTGGGGGTCTATTTTTTGACATATCTGACTATGTAGTTAAGGCTGGCTGGCCTTGAACTCCCAATCCTCCTGCCTCAGCCTCCCAAGTGTTGGGATTGCAGGCATGTGCCACCACGCTCAGCTCTCAGTATTTGTTTTGGGGAGGGAGCCCGGTACAGGGGAAGACCTACCTAGCCAACAGCCCTGCTACCCTGGTTAAGGCTGCACTTGAAGGCTGTGGCCGCCAGGGGGTGAGGGTGTGCAGCACCCAGCTGGGCCACGCCCACCCTGGCCCAGAGGGAGACCTTGTGTGCTGTGTGGGGCAGGGTGCACAGCCAAGAGATTGGGACCTATTGGCCCAGGCTACCACGTGCTTCTGGCAGAATAATCAAGCTTGGGCTGTGCCCCAGGATCATCTTGTCTCACAGGTTCAGTCCTGAGCATACAGGGTCCCCATGTCAACCCCTTGACCATCCTTGCTCCCGGCCTTGGCCTGTGGCCTCCCTTCTACCTTTAGGCTGGCCCAGGAGCCCTGCTGCCCACCCAGCATGGGCAGGAAAAAAAATAAGGTGGTCTGAGGTAGACTGGCTAGACCTTGCTCCCTGCCCAAGGGTTTGCCTGGGTGGTGTGGTCAGGATGACAAGGAGGGGTTCTGAGAACAAACGCCCAGGCTGGGAGCGGCAGGGACCCAGCGCCGTGGCACATCTGCAAGCCACAGAGGGCCCCGTGTGTGAGAAGCCCTCGGCCTGCCCCTCACCCTGCCCCTCACCCTGCCCCTTGTCTGCCCTGCCAGTGGGGTGACCTTGGCCACCCCAGAGCCTTGTCCAGCCTGGAAAGGAAATGGGTGCTCACTACCTCAGCAGGGGCCCGGGAGCCCGGATGTAGGCAATGGCTGTACAGGAGCACTGGGATCAGAGTTTGGGTTTTACTGAGCAGTTGCTCCTGGGTGGCAGGGAGAGTGGAACCACCTAAGGGACCTGCCAGCAAACAGATAAGACAGCTTTAGAAGTGGTAGCTGCTGTGGACAAATAAAATAGGCCACTGGGATAGAGTACTGAGGCCCATCTGGGACCTGCAGGTGCAAAGGTCCAGCCTCTGGGCCTATGGGGACGACACCCCGGGCAGGGGAAATATATGCAAAAGTCCTGGGGCCCAGTGAGGCCTCAGACCTTTGTTCACAGCAGGAGCCCCCAGCTTTCCTATCAGTGAGCTGCTCCATAAAGGATGGTGGTGGGGCCCTGCATCTCTGGGTGTCCAGGGTGGCGTCGGTGGGCTCATGGCAGGTGGGGTACTGGTCATTGTGCCCCTGCGTATTGCTCAGGGCACACTTCCCAGTGCCTGTAGCACACACTTCCTGTCATGCTGCCTTTATGAAAACCCCCGACGGGCCTCACTGGAATCCTGCGGTGACAGAACATGGAACCTCATTCCAATCCTCCTGAAAAAAGAAAATACCTGCTGGGAATTTCTGAGCAAGTGGGAACAGGGAGGTGGCAGCAGGAGCCGCCATTGCCTTAAAAGGTGAGACAGAGCCTGGGTCTTCATGGAGCTCACCTGGAGATGGCCCAGGGCGAGGAGGTGCGGCCAGCTGGCTGCCCACTCTCTCAGGGTCCTGCAGGGTTAGGGTGGGGGCCCTGAAGCTCTGCCTAGGTCCCCACCCCCTCGGGGCCCTGGGGTCCCCTCCAGTAGCTCGCTGCATGCTGCTATCTGCCTGAAGCTTCCAGGTCCCCTGTCCTCCCTCTGTGCTGTGTCCTGCCCGCTGGCCAGCCTGGCACCTGGGCCGCTGCCTCTCCAGCATCAGGGCCACTTCTGGTCCAGTCTCTGCCCCCAGGTGGCTCCTTCCCTTTCAGGGCCAGGTCCAGGAGCCCAGGGTAGGCCATCAAGGGAAGAGGGGCTGGACTCCCACTCCTGAGAGGCTGGAAAGCAATGGCCAGGGCCTGGAAGTGTGGGATGGAGAAAGACTCCAGAACTTTCCAGCACCTAACCTCACCTGCCCTCCTACGAAGACCTGCGCGCTCACTGACTTCAGGGTGGTGCCAGTCACAGGGGGTCACAGTTGCGACTCCTGATCCCTATCAGGCACTGAGTGCTTTTCCAGAAGCCAGACTCTTCAGGGTGCCTGCTGGAGATGAGTTCTATCATTGCCTCATTTTACAGATTACAAATGGAGGCAGAGAGAGCTGGGCATGCTAGTGCACGCCTGTAACCCCAACTCTTAGGAGGCTGAGGCAGGAGGATTGCCATGAGTTCAAGGCCAGTCTGGGTTACACAGTGAGTACAAGGCCAGCCTAAAAGAAACCGAGGTGGAGCAAGGACAGGTAATGTGCCCAGGGCATACAGGACTGACTGGGGTCTGAGCCCAAGCTTCCCTTTGCCAGGACCTGTGCTAGCAGGGGACTGGAAAGCACACTCTTGGCTCAAGGGAGGGTAGTGCTCATTTATTGCGCACCGACTGCATGCTGTGCTTTCTGTTAGGCTCTCAGAGATCTTAGTCTCTGCAGCCACCATTCCCAGATGGGGAAAGTGAGGCTCCACGTGGTTCAGAGGCTTCTCTGAGGTCACACACTGAGAATTCCCCAGCCGGGTCCCTTAGAGATGATCCTAACAGCCCTCAAGGAAGAAACTGAGGGGGCTGGCGATTTAGCTCAGTGGTTAGAGTGGTTGCCTAGCAATCCAAAGGCCCTGAGTTTGATCCCCAGAACCAAACAAAAACAAAATCAAAAAAAAAAAAAAGGAGGAAACTGAGGTACAGAGAGGCCAAGGAATGGCCTCTCAGCTCAGATTTGTAGGAGTGGTAAAGCAGGGATTCAAACTTAGGCTCCAAGAACTAAATGCTTACCCGCTGCCCCACACTGCCCTGGCTGAGCAGGGCTACCAGGGCTGCGAGGAGCGGGAGGCCACACTTCCCAGAAGCCCTTGCGGCCCAGGCTCCGCTTACCCCTGCCCCAGTTCATGGTGTGATCTGATGTCCTCCTGTTGACGGATAGGTGGGGCGGGAGCCAGGTGCCACAGCCAGCCCCACCCTCCTCGGTACCTGTCACCCACGGTGGCCTGCAGGTCACAGACTCCATACGACAGTGGAGAAGCGGCCCCTCCCCACTCTGCTGGGCCAGGAGAAGGAAGGGCTGTGTGTGGGGCCCTGACCTGGCTCCCCGTCCTCACACGCCTGGTCACCAGTGGGCCCTCCAGCATGTCTGCCACCCAGCCCAGGGCAGGAGGCAGGGACCCGGGCGATGTTCACAAATGGCGACAATGGCAGCCATGGTGGCTGACTGTTCACCCCGCCCCAGTCACGGGCCAGGCAGGGTGTGCTTGAGCCGCCGCGGTCCCCTCCATAGGAGGAAGGGCATCATTTTTGCTACCACCCCTCAGCTCCCAGGAAGACGCCAGCGCCCCACCGACGCACCCCGACTTGGACACAGCCCCCATCCTGGCCCAGTACCTGTCACTGTGCTCCTGTGCCACTGCTAGGGCCCATTAAGATGCGGTGCCGTCACCTGTTTGTACAGGGACAGAGTCATCGCCACACACTGTGGCAGCGCTTTCACCCGGAACCAGCGTGAATCGGGAACTTCCTCCCAGCGCTGGGCGAGGCGCATTCGCCAGCGCACCGCTGGCCGGCCCGGCCGGAAGTGGCCCAGGCCCTGGGCTGGTGTCCCTAGAGGTCAGCGTCCTGGGCCACCGGGCAGGAGAGAGGGTGGCCTGAGGCTGTGGAGGGACACACAGGAAGCGTAAAGGTCCAAGAGCTTTATGGATACATTTAACCAAAGGCTTCCGTGGCTCCATACTGCACATTTATTGGCATACCAACAGCACTTGTGAAACACCTACTGTGTGCCGGAAGTCGGGCCCCCTCACAGTTTCGCTCCAATCTGCCGCTCTAACAAGGATTAGTTTGTTAATTATTATTACAACGTTTGCAGTGCTGGGGATCAAACCTAAGGCTACAGGGAGGATTAAATGAGCTATAGTTTGAATATCTCTTATCCCAAATGCTTGGGACCAGAAGTGGCTTCAGGTTTTGGAGGGTTTCAGATTTTGGAATATGTGCATAGAGTTTACCATTGAGTATTCCTAATCTGAAGATATGAATAGTCATAGTAACATTCAAAAAAGTTTTGGATTGGGGGTGTTTTGGATTTCAGGTTTTGGATTTGGGTACTCAGCCTGGTGTGTGTGACCTGCCCAGCCCGGGTCTTGGCAAGGAGTCACCGCTCACTGCACGAGGAACCCCTTTGGGATCTGTCAGTGCTTGCCGGGAGAGCCCTTGATTTTATTCAACAAGCCAGTGGTGGCAACTGACAGTCTAAGGGCCAGACCAGCGCGCAGCCATGTTCGGTGTGGCCTCAGTTGCAAAATAAAATTAGACTGAGCCAACACTGAAAGGGTGGGAGCTTTCACTTTGAACTCAGATTTCTTCTTCACTGGGAAAAGGGACCATCTGGTTTTTTCTTTTCTTTTTTGTTTTTTTTAGAGACAAGTTCTCGCCGTGTAGTCCAGGTTGGCCTCCTGAGTGCCACCACACCTGCCTCACTGTGAAATATTTTGGCTCATTCAAAACATTTGAGTGTTAAATTGGGTGTGGTGGTACATGCCTGGAGTCCCAGCTAATCAGGAGACTGAGGCAGGAGGATCACCGCGAGTTCAAGGTCAGCCTGGGCTACAGAGTGTGCTCAGAAAACAACACAGTAGGGATTGAGGATTTAGCTCAGTGGTAGAGTACTTGCTTAGCAAGTGCAAGGCCCTGAGTTTGATCCCCAGCACCCAAAAAGAAAGAAAACACAAAAAACAAAAATGACAGCTATCATAGTTTTCCACAATAGCTTGTGCTGTCTTTCCCTTTGCTCTTACCCTCTTTTTCTCTTTTCTTGGCCCAAGCTCACTCTGCAGAGTCTTCACTTTTACTTTCTTGAATAAACTTTGATGCTGCTTTTAAAAACAAAATAAAAAAATAAAAAAAAGCAAAACAACAACAACAATGCCCCATTCTGATTTGCATCCTTCCTCTGCTCCAAGCCCTCCATAGCTCCCACTGAATGCAGAATAAAAGCCTAAGTCACCACAGAGGCCCTAGCCCTGGCCCTGCCTAGTCTCACCTCCCTCTTTGTCCAGTTCTGGCCTCCTTTCTGCTCTCTAACGGGGCAGGCCCGCTCTCCCTCAGGACCTTTGCACAGGATGTCCCTCTTCCTGGCCCACTGGTCCCCTAGAAATGTGCACAGTCGCTGTGTGCTCTGCCCCACCCACTCGCCACACCCTTGTCCACCTTGTCTGGCCTCTGTCCCTCGCCCTAGCTCATTGGGCCAGGGAGGGCACTTGGTCACCATTGTCCAGGCTTCCAGAGAAGTGGGGGGCGGGCTGTGGTCTGGGGTGCGTGAGAGAGAGGCAAGAGCCCCAAGGCACAGCGAGTTCCTCAGTGCAAATTTAGGAAAAGCAGAAGTGAAAAAGGCTTGGGCAGCGGAGAGCTTCCGGCGGCAGGGCCGGGCAAGGGCAGGCGTCTGCGTCTATGTCCCTATGCGGCTGTGTGTGGCCGAGTGGGGCTGTGTGGTCTGCACGTGACCGGGGGTGGTGGTGGCTTCTGGGACAAGGGAAGTCTCAGTGCCTCCAGGGTCGAGCTAGGGGGGCTCCTTGCCCAGCCATCCCAGGATTCCCCAGGCTGTGGGGCTTGGCTCTCTGTTGGTCCTCTCCCCAGGTGTGAGACCTAAAGGGGCAGCACGTAGGCTCTGGATGGGGCCTCCAGGGTCCCCATCCCACCTCTGTGCCTTCCTGTGTGCTCTTGAGGAAGCGAGTCAACCACATTGTGCCTCAGTCTCCCAATCTGAGAAACGGGGAGAAGACTCTAGTTCCACTTCCTGTCATTGTTGCCAGGTGTGAGGAACCAAAGCAGGATGCCCCAGTGCTGGAGTGGAGCAGAGGATCCCAGGAAGACGGCCCCTGAGCACCCAGGCATGGAGTGACCTGTCCCCCAAAGGCAGAGAAAGAAAGGGCCGTAGGAGTGGGCAGTGGGCAGAGGGGCCATGCCAGGCAGCCCCAGGCCTGGCTCCTTGAGTGCCAGGAGGCTTGGATTTTGGTCTGGGCAGCCGGGAGTCAGGGGAAGTGTTTCAGCAGAGGTCTGGGGCCTTAGCCCTTGGCTTCCAGGTGCAGGCAGATGGGGAGGTGGCCTCGGGGCCTGGCAGGAAAGAGGAGACACTTTCACATGAAATGCTGGAAAAGAAGCAGTAAGAGGCTGCTGGGGTTTGGGAAAGACCCTGAGGGCAGGCTGGGGTTGAGGCCTTCCAGGAGGAGGGGCCTCAGCGAAGCTGCAGGAGCAGCAATGTCGCTGGGCGTGGTGGCGCACATCTGTAATCCCAGCACTTGGGAGGCTGAGGCAGGAGGATCATCATGAATATGAGATCAGCCTGGGCTACATGGTGAGTAGCACCGGTTGACTTCAGGGAAACACTGCCCTGTCTGGTCTCAGCTCCCACTCTCCTGCTGGGGCTCACCTGGCCTCCCTGACATCTCTCAGCCTGGACATTGTGCAGTTAGGGATGGGACAACTGGAATCCACCAGGGGCCAACTCAGACTCTGTAGTCCAAGCTCCCTCCCACTTGCCTCAGTTTCCCCTCTGCACCGGGCTGGAGGTGGGGCAGAGAGCTAATAATGGCTGATTGTCAAAGGCCTTGAGCTCCTCAGGGGCCAGATGCCAAGGATTGTTCTCCATTCCAAGGAGGGTGGGCCCTTCCTGCCAGGAGAAAATTCCAAGCTCCCAACGGCCCGCGGGAGGGGAGGGATCCCGCCACCCCCGGTGACCACACACCAGCCGCCCAGCCTCGCATCCGCCTTCTTTCTTTTGGCTTCTCTCTCAGCCAAGGAGAAGGGAGCCTTCCAGGCGGGAGGAGAGGCCCTGGGCTGCCCTGGTTGTGTGCAAAGTGCCCCTCTCTTCCCCACACCCTTCCACCATGCTGAGGAGGCCTTGGCTCAGCGTCGGTGCCCCAAGGTGGGGCCTTATTCTTCGTCCCCTCCTAGCTGTGCTTGGCCTAGAGCTTGGTCCGAGTGGTGTCCTGTCCCCCGGAACAATGTGATTGTTACTGAGGAGCCGTCTGGTTCAACAAGTTTCTGGAAGATGCTGTGTCCCCGAAATTATTTGGTTCTAACAGTTCTTGGGCCCGAGGTAGAACATGTTGCCATATTCCCCGGTCCTGGGATTTTCTGGTGGTCAGAATGTGTGGTTTTAGAGTTTTCTAGTTCAGAGGTGCTGTGGTAGGTAGGCAAGGTGGCGCATACCTGTAATCCCAGCACTAAGGAGGCTGAGGCAGGAGGATCGCTGTGAGTTTGAGGCCCACCTGGGCTACATAGTGAATTCAAGTCCAACCTGAACTACACAGGGAGACCCTGTCTCAAACACTCTCCCTCAAAAAAACAAAACAAAACAAAACAAAAAAGGTGCTGTGGGTTGGGAGTGTCGCAGCGCTGGGGGCCAGGGGAGGGGCGGGGGCAGTGGCAGTGGGGGTGAAAGCCAGGTGCGCTAGTGTGGATGTTGGCGGCAGCTCCATGCTGACAGCTGGGCAGGGGCCGCTGTCTGAGCCCATCATACCTGGCCGTGACCCAGGAAAGGGAGGGGACAGCAGGGGACCCCTGGAGGCCACCTGTGCTGTTGTCCTGGTGACCTCCTCCGTTGCCCACTGAGCACACAGGGCTGAGGGGGCCAGGTCCACCTTGGGCAGGGGTCCAGGCTGGGAGGGTGGGAACGGCCCGGGACTCCTGGGTCCCATCCCAGCCAGCCAACACTCATCTTCCCGAAAGAGGAGAGCTGGTCTCCGGTTGCAGACTGACACCCACTCCATCCCCCATCTTGTCTCCAAGTGTCCCTGGCCATCTGGAGTGAGTCAGAGCTGACTTTGGCCCCTGGAGGCCTCAGTCTCCCCACCTGGGCATCTGCCACCCTCTGCCACTGGCCCAGCCTCCCCTGTGCCCTTCTGGCTTCTGTGATGGGGCGCCCGCCTCTCCTGGCCCCACTTGGCTGCTGCCCAGTGGCCGTGGGAGCTGGAATTCAGAGCGGTCCCTGGTGTGCGCGCCGCCTCCCGCCTGCCTGCCGGGGCACCTCCTCTGACTCGGGGCCAGGAATTCCTCCTGCTTGCTCCCCACAAGCCCTGGGGGTGGGAAGGGTGCTGTGGGAAGGGCCAGAGTACAGGCTGGAAGTGGAGAGGGGGGCAGGAGAGGGAGCCAAGCAGGGTGGGGGACAAGGGGGAACATTTGCCTTCAATCCTGTCATGTGCACAGGTGACCAGTTTTAATTCTTCTGTGCCCTTCTATGGATCCAATCAGACTCCATGTTTTTTTTTCCAAGACAGAGTCTCACTGTGTAGTTCAGGCTGGTGTTGAACTCACAGTGATCCCCTTGCCACAGCCTCCCAAGTGCTGAGTTTGTGGGCGTGTGCCACTATGCCCTGCTCTCTATGCATTTATTGAACATCTATTATGGCCAGGCACTGCACTAGCTGCTGGGATACAGCCAGGGTGGGAGAGAGAGAAACCCTGTCCCCATGGAGTCACATTCTTGCTCCGGGACACATAAGAGCCCATGAGAAGGGAGAGGCCGTAGGCCCGCCAGGTGGAGAATGGGCTGTGGGGTGGCAGGGAGGTCCAGGGAAGGATGTGACCGGCCGGAGGGTGGAGGATCCCTCTCCCTGGGGGCAGAGCTGGGCTCGTAGGGCACAGGACCAGACTCGTAGCGTTTGCTGAGGAGGTCCTTGGTGTCAGTGTCCCCCGGGCTCCAAGGCAAAGTCCCGAACAGGAGATGCCTGAGTCCGTCGGTCCCAGGGTCGCCCAGTAACCCAGGAGCACAGATTCCAGCACAGCCTGGTGAAGTAATCAGGAGGCGACAAGTAGGGAGTATTCATGTGAGTGTAAATACTTTAATCATGACTGCGTTTAAAAGCTGGCTTGTAAAATTCCTGGAAATTCAGTAGTAGCCGAAGGAGAGATAAGGCTGCCCCAGCAGTGATCATCTTCCCTCCCAGTCCCGGAGCCTCTGGGTCCCCCGCAGCATGGCCCCTGCTGCCCTCCAGCCTCTGGGCCCCGCCTGCCCCCTAATCTAGTGGGGTACAGGGACCCCGAGATGTCCCAGGAACCTGGCTGGTGGGTGGAGCGTGGTTCCCGGAGATGGGCCAGTTCTGACCCTGAATCTGTCCTCATTCGCTGTGTCACTTTCACATAGCTGC
>PVJO010008983.1:0-71994 GCA_004026905.1 Hystrix cristata | reverse complement strand
AATAAAAGCATGTTGAATAAATGAACGAATGAGTATTTATATACTAGTAAGAGCCCTCCAGAGGTGAAGTGTGCTTACTCATGAAGGAATGCTTTCCAGGTTATGCAAGGTGTTCAGACATAGTTTTGTTGAAAAATTGCAATGAGAAAAATTGATGGATGAGACTTGTGCCCAGTGAATCTGGAAATTCAAAATAGTGATTCAGAAACCCTTATATAGACTTCTTTATAACTCAGTGAATTATTTTGTTTAAAATGGAGCAAGTTTTATCTCTACCCATCTTCAGGTTAGCCTCATGTGAAGCGATATTTTATAGTACTGAACAAGGGACAACTAGAAACAAATGCTTATACACATACACACACATCTACTTATATTGAGGTTTCTGGATACATCTGATTCTTATTTAAAATAGAGCAGAAAATTATGTGTTATAGCTCTGAACTTCAAAACTAAATAGTTTGTATTTAAATTTTATGTAGTTTATTTCTAATCCTATATCTGTAAATGTAGTGCACTTATTTCCAAATCATACCCCCAACTCAGACCTATGCTTTTTAATCAGCCTTACCCAGCTAGGTGTGGTGGCACACGCTGTAATTCCTGCACTCTGGGAGGCTGAGGGAGGAGGATTACAAGATTGTGCCCAGCTAGGATAGCTTACCAGTTTAGCAGGACTCTGTCAAAAAGTTAAAAAGGCCTGAGGATATAGTTCACTGTGAAGGTCTTGGGTTCAATACACAGTATTCCTGCCCTCCACAACAAAAGCAAAGCAACAGTAGCAACAACAGCAACAATAACCACAGCAAAAACAACTAGCCCTCTTCGTTTCATCAATATGTCTGATACACATAATCAATCCCATGTTTCACAAGCACCATAAATCCAACATATCTGCAAATTAAGCCGTCATTTTACCAAATCCTTCTACCAGCCCTATTGCAGTATTACAAATGAGTATCCTTCTTTCTGAGTTCTAAGTATTAGTTAATGTTACTGACATCTACTCAAGTCATTCTGTATGTACATCCTTCTCAACTGCACTGAATTTGAATGAGATCAGCTCAAGAATTATTTTATTCATTGAGGTGATAATGAACCTCCAAAGCAAACTGAAGATCATCTCAACACTGTCTGTATATTGGTTCCATGACATCATGTCGAATTTCACTTCCAGGTTTACATGTCTCCTGTAGGTATCTGTACCCTTTGTTGGCACAGCAGATTTCTGCTTGTCTTTATTTTTCTGATATGTTCTACTCTGTACTTGGTACAGGCTGACGTAGTTAAGCGTTTGAAAACTCTTCAGTTTAGTTCTGAAATATTACATTTCTTTAAATCTTTAAGTTAAAAAAACTCTAGATGTTATAGATAAATAATTATACACACATATACATACATTTTAGCCAGGTTGTAGATCTTTAAAAGCATTTATTCGTGCAATGGAACTAAATAGTGGCCTCAAAGATGTTTGTGAGTGTACGTCTAAGTTGACCAAATTCTGATAAATTTAAGGAAAACAAGCTGGCAGTGTAGGAGACTGTCTTGTTCTGCCAAAAGTGAGATATGTGATATGAGACCAGATCATTCCTGGGGCTCTTTTGCTTTCTCAGGGAGGAAAAAATTATTCAAGACACTTCCATCTCTAAAACTCAGAGCCTTCGGTTTGTTTGTGTCTGTATGTATTCACATAAATGGGGATTCTAGTTTTATCTACTTTATTTTAAAAAAATCGTCTACCATACCTTAGCACATTAGCATTTAATGTTTATTGTTGGCATCTAGCATGATATCTTTAACACTACAGAAGGCTAGTGAGGGTCTGCTGGGGGAATAGAGAAGTTCCACATACTCTACGTAGCTCAGTTCTGCTTCTATGTGTTCACTGGTATCATTTTGCTTTAAGTTTACTCTACTCTGGCAAATGGTGTCCTGCAACTGAACGCCAATCTACATGGAAGAATCAGTTTTAAAAGGCATATGCTAATCTTAATAAATCTTACAGCAGATTCAATGCCACCTTCAACTCCTTAATATATTAATGTATTTTCTGACTGAAGAATAAATGATATGTACTGTACTACTTGTCCTGGCTTGAAAACATCGTGGGAGTGATTTATACAGCAATTAGATTGTGTACTTAAAAAGTACAAAACTACAAGTAAATTAACGTTTACATTTGTAGTCTGCTTTTTATTTTAATATAATATAGGTTTAGCAAAGAGCATAACAATATCAGCAGATACATTCTTTCTGTTCAGTCTTATTCCTTGATACAGGTCTAGATGGCAAAGATTCCAGAGGGTCAAGTAGTTGTTCCTCCGTTATTAGATTTCCAGTTGATTGGGAAGAATCACCTACCTAGATCCCGCTGTCTGTGAGATCAGAGTAGAAGAATCCACAATGGCCATTTGTGTGCCGGAGAAGGAGAAGATATAGTAGCTGCTCAGCCAGAGAAGATGGAAGACGCAGGACAAGAGGGATCAAGGATGTAGGACCAGGTGAAGGGATGGAAACTCCATGTGGAGTCGCAGACTATGTCTGCATTAGAAAGTCTGCATAAACTGGAGACTGATATCCAAAGGTGACGGTGAAGATTAGAGCGCTTCAGAAATGGGCACACTTCCTTTTCCTTTTCCCTTCTCATTCCATCCTGGCTACAAGCCTATTGGTTGGTGGCAGCCATCCAGGACGAGTCTTCTCCTCTCAGCTGGCCTGCACATCCACAGAGACTTCCAGAACTGAGCTTTAACAATCTGGCAGTAGTAGTGTTTCTTTACCCATTTAACTTCAAATAACATGATTAAGAGTCCAAATTGGAAAAAAGGAAAAAAAAAAAAAAGAACCAGAATCCAAAGAGAAGGGAATAAGAAAAGCAATAGCAAAGAACAGGGGAGAGCTGATGGCTCAGTGGAGACCCACTGACCACACACTACCTGGACAGAAATCTCATGACAGGAGGCTACTCTAGACCCATCCATGTCAGGAAAGCACTATTAGTGTATCTACCGAATTGCCTCAGGAGGAGCAGGTTAGATTTGAGCTGATGGAAAAAGTAGTTCAGTATCTATCTGTGTAAGGGGAGGACAATACTGGCTGATAGAATCAATTCTTATAACAGATGTGTATTAATACTATATGAGAGACACTGATTATACATCACTGAACAGAAGAAATTCTTCCCTCAAAAAGGTACATTCCTGGGAGTATGATAAACAATATACAACAGAAAAAGTCATCACAATTAAGGTTTTAATTAGCATTTTGAAGGCAATAAACCAGGTGAGGAGAAAGAATTTAAAGGATACTGAGGCGATGTAAATGGTCTAAGAAGGTAACAGAGGGGAAGGTGGGAAAATGTAAGTCCTCCAATGATGAAGGGTCATTCTCTTCAGCAACGTCTGACAAGGCACAAGGGTGTCACACCCCCCAGTAGGCTCACGGAAGCAGAAGGCCACGTGGATGCTATTTCATCTGAACAGTGAAATGCTATTTGCCAAGGATTTGGCAGAGAAAATCGTTTCAGAAAATGTTAGTGCAATTAAAATATAAAGGCTGTTTTAATCAGACTATTAAATATTTCAATAATAAAATGAAAATGGTTTTGTCGTCAACATATGCTATCACTGAACTAATGTTTTGTTTGTTTTCTTTATTTTAGCTTTCTCAATTATACATAGTCACACGTAGGTTTTTCTCCCCCTGGGGAAAATACAAGACTTATTTGTTTTCATTAAAAATAGAAAATAGAAATAATATCTTGCATTTTGTGTTTCATTTTAAAAGCAATACTCAATACACATCACAAGAATACATTACATTGTTTTTTGGCCCGAATAATTAATCAATTTAACTGAAAACATTCTTATGGTTTAAAATTTCTATCAAGTTTATGACCTCCAGTGGACCTATCCTTCCTATCCCGAGTAGCCACAGCCTTTGTGTCTTTAGGGCAAATGAGTAGGAGAGTCTGCAGTATGCCAAACATCCTCATCCAATTTTGTAAAGTGAAAGCCTCCAGTTATGTAAGCTTTCCAGATCTTGGTGCACAGGGTACCCACACTAAACACTAATAATTTTTTTAAAATAGAATCAAATCCCTTGGAAAGTTAACACCAATTGCAGCACTTGCATCAGCCTTCATGTCTAGTATCCATAGGTTAAGGAAATGAATTTAAAAATCACAAATGATAACTGTTATTTTAGGGAAATAGGAAGATGAAGCATCTTACAAGAAGGCATGCAAGTTTTAATCATATAGTTCTATATAATAAACAAGGCCATCAGAATGCCATAATAATTCCTAACCCTGTCCTCAACATTGTTAAATTTAGGTCAACCACTAGATCTTACAGTTTAAAAATGTTGATTAAGAAGCACATATCCAGTTACTCATTCCTTTAAAACTCCCTCAAACTACTTGAACAGTATGTGGAAGTCTAGAAATATAAACTTTATTTTATTACACCGGGAACAAGGCATTTTTTTTTCTTTTACAAGAAATCCTTTCCAAGGACTCATATTCTCTGTTATTCTATCTATTCTGAAGTGCTTGCACTCCTTTCATTCAATGCTTAGCACCTCCCAGGTGAAGTGCCTCACCATCTAACAAAGCTGATGTAAACCCATCCTTTCTACATTCTGTAAAAATGCATCTGATTCATGAAAAATGCCCAAGTTGTTGAATATTTGCATGATTCAAATCTCAATGTTTCATTTAAGACTTTTCTATTACTACTTATTTACTTGTTAGTAATTCCTTTCTTCAATTTAACTGACCCAACATGATATGAATTTTAATACTCACTCCGATGAAACACTTCCTGTAAAGATTAACATTTAATGAGGATTTTTTTAGAAAACACAGTTTGATTCAAAGAAATAGAAGAGGAATGTTGACACTTAAAACAAGCCAGAACATCACTAAAATAATTCCTGCAAACAACTGCACAAATGACTGCATAAGATCAGACTTCAGTTTGGTAAAAAGAGGTAGGCCACCTTACTAAAGCTACATAAAAAAAAATCATTCCTCACTCTAAATAAGAAAGTTCTAAAAATGAATAGACAAAAGCATATAGGAAAAGCAAGTGATGTTTTCCAGAAAAATAAGCACTACTTACTCAGTTTTTCTGGAATGAAGGGGAAGCACAATTATAGAGAAAGAAAATAAAAAAGAAAGTGTGTGTCTGTCAAATACCTAGAAGAAAACAAGAAGGATCGTGTCTTAAGCACAAATGTAACTTATTTAGTCAATATGAAATAGCTCTCAGAATTCATGGTTCCATTTCTGAACATGTCACAGACAACTGGTAGAGACTTAAGGAAAGACAAAAATAAAATGATGTGACTTTATCATTCATTTTTCATTGTTACAACAAAATATTTGAGGCTGGGTACAGAAAGAAAAGAAGTTTACTTTGGCTTACAGTTCTGGTCCAGTATCTAGAATTTGCATTTAGTAACGACCTTTTTACTTTTTTCTGGCAGAGTTTAAGTGCAGAGCATCGTATAGAGAGAGACAGAGAGAGAGAGAGAGAGAGACAGAGAGAGAGAGAGAATATATCTGTTCTTTCTTCCTATAAACCCTCCAAGATTAACTCATGGGGGCCTCAGCCTGATGATTTTATCTAATCCTAATCACCTCCCAAAGGCCCCACCTCTAAACACCGCAGTCAAATTAAATTTCTTCCTTCTTTTGACTTCAATGTGGAGATTAAATTTCAGCACAGAAATTCAGGGGAAGGGGCATGGAAACCATTCCCAAACCTTCCCCCTTGAACTCACTGCCATCCTACTGACTGCTGAATTGTTCCTGAATAATTTCTGACAGACTCGTTCTCTTTCCATGACCATCCCAAGATTGGAAACTTGGCAGCAACATTCGGCTGGCTAGGTCAAGATGGACCTCTTTATTTGCTGTCTGCGACGTAGGAAAAGAGCCATCTCCCTTGTGCTGTAATGATGAATGTGACATTGACTCCCTCATAATAAAAGAAATCTGTAGGCAAAGCAGCCTTTAACAACCGTCATTCTTCTTCATACTCCTTTGGACTTTCATCTAATTTATACGGTAACACAGAAAAGTACTCTCGCATATCATAATGCATGTAGATTTCTGATGTTTTACACACACAAATGAGTGTACTTATTCTTTCCCCCAAATGAAGTTTGAAAAAGCTCAACAATTATTACATTTAGCTTTTGGTGTCATTTCTCCTGTTATCATAAAACTGCCTCAATTTTCTGCAAACTATAGTCAAAATTTGTAGCATTAACTCTATCAACACAACATCCAAAAAATATCAGAAGATAAAATAAGTAAAATAAAAATTATTTAAAAGGTGGCAAATATATGCATAATCCTCATATTCCATCCTAGTTTCTATCTACAACAAAACCTGGTTGTGTTATGTCATCTCCTTTTGGTTGTGTCACAAATTCAAAACATGATAGTATTGACACATATTAAATTTTAAACTTATGATCCATAATATCATGGACCATCTTGGCAGTCTTTCTGATACAGGTTGAGCAGCTCTTATCCACAATGCTTTGCTCTGGAGGTGTCTTAGATTTTGATTGTTTTCAAATTCTGAAATGTTTGCATATACATAATGAAATATTTTGGGTTGGTACCCAAGTCTAAGCACAAATTTCATTTATATTTCAGATATACTTTATGTATATTGCACGAAGGTTATTTTACACAGTATTTTTAGTTTATTGCATTTTGACTCTGACAGGTTATATTCGGTCAAGTGTGGAATTTTTCACTTGTGAGGTCAGGTCAGCACTCAAAAATTTTCTAGTTTTGGAATAATTCACATTTTGGGTTTTTGGATGAAGGATACTAAAGGTACAGTGAATCAATCAAAACTAGTGCAGATTCAGTCACTGCTAACTAGTACAGAGAAAATTGTTTTTGTAAGAGGAACTTTTAAATATTCCTCTATAACATCATGCATGTGATAAACCCTGCATAAGACTCGTCTTAAAGAGTTAAGTGTTGCAGATGTACAGATAGTTTACATCAACTAAGAGAAAAGAAGTCAGCCTACTCCCCTCATCTTAACTCTGCACCTGCATGCACCTATATCCCCAGGTACCCCATCTCCATCTAGTGTTAATTTGGGATAAAGCATTTTTGTTGTTGTTATTTTATTATAAGTTGATGTAGCTAGTGTAATATGGTCAGTACCAAAAAGAAAAAAAAAAGAAAGAAAAAAAAGAGACTGAATATCTCTCTTATGCACATTTCATAACACATTTAAGAAGTGATGCACAGAAATTGAAAGCAATACCCTTCTCACATTTGTTTTCTATTATTAATGTCTGAGGTCATCTACCAATTACATTTATATATATCTCTCTCTCCACCTATCTACCATCATCTATGACTGTTTTTGCTCTCATTTTGTTCTTACCTTGGCCCTATCTAAATATTTAAAAGATGATGTTTAGTAAGGTAATGACTTATAAAAATACAACCAAACCACAGTCCTGTCTCAAATGGTGAGGATGGCCAGCATATGCAACTAATTCTTGCCGAGGCATTCTGGAAAGCCAGTGACAAGATTGGGACCCTGGGCTAGCCCCAGGGCAGTCAGCACTGGTAGATGCCGCACACAGCCCCATGTGTAAAGTTTCTGAACTGACATAAAGCTTAATGGAAATGAACCTTGACGATGTGGCCAATCGAGTGTACGTGACATCCTGCTTGGCATGACATGATGATTTTTTTCTTTCCTCTCTTGAAGGCGTAATGCTTCCTATGGGAAACCCTGACTTAAAATGCCATTGTGTGCTTAGACAGGAGATTTACCAACTGAATAGGATATAAGTGAAATGAGGACACTAGAAATAGGTACTTCTGTATCCTCACGCTTCACTGCTCTCACCAGCCCCAACGAAACATGAGAGTAACCACACCAGTTTTACCTGCCGCGTTGTCGGATTAATAGACTATCTTATAAAAATTAAAATACAAGAAGTCTGTGAAAGATGAAAATAGACACCAGTCATTTCACATTTATTAGTTATCTATAATAGTGAATCCTATTGTTTTAAGTCTCTGGGGAATTTTTTAAAAAGACATTTTGTACCTGTTCTACAGGAGCTGCAATTTAGTAAGAAAGATACGCTGTAAGAAAATAGTGACAATAGTCAGGACAGCTGGGCAGGATTTGTACAGAGAGACAATGCTCTATAAGAAATACTTTTCCTGGTGAAGCAAAGAAGCATATAAATCAAATTTAAAAACTTCAATTTCAGCAGAAATGACTTCTAAATGAAACTACAAGACTCATACATGATCAGTATTTACCTCACTACTTCTACCTCTGCTATTTTTCTGAGTAGGACTGAATGTACTAAACCTCCTCTCACTGCATTATTTGTACATGAAATCTCAACTATGAGAGGTTTAGGCTCAAGTGAGAAAGATAATCTCTACAGTGGGACTAGTCAAAGCTAAATAGGCTGTGTGCAGGTTTCTTGTATAGGTAAAAAACAGACGAAGTTTGAAGTCAATGTCATTCAATTTTAAGTGAAAAATAGTTCTGCAGGGATACTGTGCCACACACTTTCTACCTAGTGGGTCGGACTAATATGTGTGTGGTTTGTTGGAACATACATACAGTTAAACTAGCCGTTAAGACACAATATGATAAATGTTTTGATAAAGTAGTTACAGAGCATTAAAAATACTAATACAGCAGTAGCTAAGCCACACTGGGAATGAGGAGGATACATCCACAAAGGCTTCTTAGAGTAAGTGACCCTGAAGTTCAGTTCTAACACTGACTAGAAAATGCCTGAATTTGGGTTTTCTTTATTGGTGTTTGAATAACATTATTTCTTTGTTAGTATGAATCCAGTTCCAGGTTAGCAGAATCCAACACATAAAACAATTTTTTTGGAGTAGGTAATATCATCGATATTAATGAAGGTATGAAAAGGGTGAAAATACAAAAGATGGGGGTGAAAATATGATCCAGGTCATATAGTTAGTGATGATCTGATTTCAATCTCACTCCAGAGTATAATGTTATACTGCTCACCTCGTTATATTATATTATCCTAGAGGAAAATTTGAAATGGGAGTGAAGAGAAGTAGAGGTTAGAAAGAGTGTCCTAGGCAGCATTAGTGGTGCTATATACTGTAAGTAAATAAATGATCCATCCACGACAGAAAGCTTACTCAGAAAGCTAACATTGACTTAGCTTTAATTAAATATATCCATCTAATTACATTCATTTATCAAATCGAAGTATTTGTGAAGTGTTTTTGATAAACTGAATCTTCGTTTTTAAATTTTTTTTTCACAGTTATATTCCACTATATTTATAAAAATGTAGTTGACATATGCGTACATATTTATGAGGTGTGGTATGATAATTTGCTGTACATGTACAACACATATATTACTTTTCTTTAATGATTATTACTATAAGAAGTTTATACCTACTTTTTCGTGTGTAACAATTTAATAAGCAGTATAATAGGGTGATTTAAGTAACATTAGTGGTTCTCAAAAGTAACATTACTGGTTCTCAATTAATTTACCATTTAATTGTGAAATGCGATGGATATTGCTTAGAAGTGGAGCTTTTACACTGTGGCAACGTCTTTTGTCAACTCTTCATGTTTAGCCATGTATCTGTATCAGAGGTATCCCTCCATCCAGCACCCAAGTAATGCGGCATCCTGAACTGTGGAGCATTATAGCAAGGTGTGAGTCAGGCTTCGGATCAGAAAAGTCAGCATAGTCACTGTTTATGATTTTGGATAACAGTATCTCTAAAATTCTCCAAAAAATCTCATATGTTTGGAAGGTGGTTGGATCATGATGTCCTTGCTGATCAGTGTATTCATCCATCGCTAAGTCCAGTAGCCGAATGGGGTGTTAGGATATGGGCACTGGTTGAAGGTGGACCACTGGAAGTATGATCTGGAAGGGAATATTCTTGTCTTTGACTCCTCCATTCTCTTTCTGCTTCTTGGCTGCCATGGGTAGAGCACCTTCCTGTCCCCGTGACCTTCCACTGTGATGTTTCTGCCTTGGAGCCAGCCATGCATGGACTGAATTCTCTGAAAACTGTGAGCTAAAATAAACCTCTTCTCCTTGAAGTTGTGGTTGTCCTGTACTATGTCAAGTATGGGGAACTTGACAGATACAGTATCAAATTTTATTTGTGTCACCAAAAGGTTTGTTTTTTGAAAAAAATTATGTTTTTCCAGTTATTTTGCGTGTGTTTTTTTGAATCTCTTTATAAGTCTGTAATGAATGGATTCCTGCAAACTACACCAATAGTCATGAGCAAGCTGTACATATAACATAGACTTGACACATTTCTGTTTTTCCACAAAGTTAAATTTATTGAATAAACAATACATTCATGAGGTACATCAATTTCATAAGCCTTATCAGGCCACGATCTCAATCTTCACTCAGTAGTCAATGACCCATCACAGACTCTTTTATTACAATCTAATGACTAAAGTCTATAACACTCAGGTAGCACATTGCTATTCACACAGAGATGAATAGTTTACAGATGGCAAAGAAAATGTCCACAGTGGTTGAAAGATTTGAAGAGAAGGAACTGAAAGCCAAGTTGGAGAGTCTACAGAGATGTGAGAACTGACCTCAGGCAGATAGACCTTCTTCCAGGCAGCCCTATGGTTATAGGCAACACAGAATTGCTTTCAAGCCTGAATCTGCATGGTAGGCAGCTCCTGTGGGTCCTGGCAAGCAGGAGATTAGGGTGTGCTGGAGCTGTGGGACAGAAAGCCTTGAATTGTCGCCTGTATACCTCATGATGAGTTCACCAGGAAGTCTGGTGAGCATGGCATTGCCACACTTCAGGGTTGGGTGTTTTGCTTTTCATATAATCTAGGTGAGAGGATTGTACCGTTCAGTGGTCTGTATGTCTGATAAACTCATGGACCTGCTTTCATTTTTCTTACATAACTTTGGCATAGAGTGTGTCCATGCACCCTGGATTTAACTTGATAAAGTTTATGGGTGATAAATATTTATTAGCAAAGTTAATTTATTTCTTAGTTTACATCTCATGATTGTGTTATGCAGCTAAGAGTTGTTCTTTGGTAATTTTGGTGTGTTCAGTGTCTGGTGGTTATCTATTTGCACAGCTGGGTTGCCCAGCAATTTCACCACTGCATCTGCACTTAAAATGGATCAAGCTGCTATTTGACAAAATGAAATCACTCAAGGCAAAGTGCAGCCTGAAAGCTACTATTCTATGCAATATGGAGTAATCCACAGGAGGACATAGCCTGCTCTACACAAAAACACCCCAATTCCTGAAGGTGAAGACCCGTGGCCACATTTTCCCCTTCATATCAAGTGTTACAGAGTGGTATGGTGTAAGTTTTAAACAAGTAGAATCTAAATAAAATTATTAATAAAAAGAATAATTTTTTAGATGAGCCCATATAACGCTGGTTAGGTTATACTGGTCAGCCTTGATCTAGGTTGGAGGTCTAGTTGGTACATTAATGGTTGATGTAATATTTTAAAATGTGTAACAAACTGATGATGGCCATTGGTCAGACTGTGATCCTACGTAGGATTTGTCAGTTAATTGGAATGTGTATTTTATGCACATTTTAAACTTCTTTTTCTAATATAATTGACTTAGGGCTGAGGATTTAGCTCAGTGGTTAGAGTGCTTGCCTTGCAAGCACGAGGCCCTGAGTTCGATCCCCAGCACCAAAAAAAAAAGGAAAAAAAAAATTTCCCTAATATAATTGACTTTTATGCAGTAACGTGATTGTAAGTTTAGTGAGTTTAATTTAATTTTTATATTTGTTAATTGCTTGTGGAAGGTATCGGATGTTGTTTAGAGTTTTTGTGTTTGTTTGTTTGCTTTAATAAAAGTGCTTATGTATTGTGTTGATCCACAGGATTTGGGCAGATCCTTGTATGATATTTTTTTTTTAATTTTTTATTTTTACCAAGAACATGTATTGGTACATTGTATACATAATGATCATAATCAACATGGTTATTTTGTACCTGTACATGATACATCTTGGTTTTCCCCCTCTTTTCCCCCTTCCCCTCCCCTCCCTTCCATTCACCCACCCCTCCCTATTTGCAACAAGTGTAGTTACACTTTACCATTTTTTCCCCTTTCATCTTACTTTTCTTTTAACCTTCTTCTTTACCCCCCTTTTCCCTATCTAGTTCTCTTTTTTGAATACTATCTCTCTCTCTTTTTTTTAAACATAATATCTATTCTACCCCTTTGTCCTTATTTACACTTATGGTTTCTCATATCAGAGAAACAATTCGATGTGTATTGATAAGTGTCTGATTTATTTCACTTAATAGTATGTTCTCAAGGAACATCCATTTACATACACATGACTCTAGTTTATCCTTTTTTATGGTGGTGTAGTACTCCATTGTGTAGAAAAACCACATCTTCTTTAGCCATTCATCAGTTGTTGGGCATTTAGGTTGTTTCCAAGACTTAGCTATTACAAATTGTGCTGCTATGAACATGGTTGTGCATATATCACTGTGATATAGAACTCAAAAAGATCAAACCCCCCAAATTTAAAGACCCTATCCAAAAATGGGCATCTGAAATGAATAAACATTTCTCAGATGAAGAAATAAAAATGGCAAATAAATATATGAGAAAGTGTTCAACATCATTGGTCATTCGAGAGATGCAGATCAAAACAACACTGGGATACCATCTCACTCCAGAAAGAATAGCTATTATCAAGAAATCAACCAATAACAAGTGCTGGCGGGGCTGCAGGGAAAAAGGAACCCTCCTGCACTGTTGGTGGGAATGTAGACTGGTCCAACCACTGTGGAAATCAGTGTGGAGATTCCTCAGAAAACTACAACTAGAGGTTCTATTTGACCCAGCTATTCCTCTGCTGGGTATCTTCCCAGAAGAATGTATGACATTTTTTAACATGTGGAGATAGATAAGAGTTTTGTGTAATGTAATTTTGAAAACATTTATTAATTATACAATACTTTGAATTTATAACAGTTTCAGTAATTGACCTTGAGATATGATTGCAATATACTTTAGTGTTTGATTTGTGATATATTATCTGTATAAAGATTTTAAATGTTTTTGACATATAGGTATAGTTGTTATATTTATATGTTAATGATCTATGCTTGGGTAATACCTTTAAGTGTATAACAAGGGTAATACCTTTAAGTGTATAACAATAACCTGAGACTATTATTGTGCTATGTTCTTATTTATATAATATCTATCTATCTATAAAATTTACACCTTATTGAAATTTGATATATTATCACTGTATATTTGTGACATTGTTATGGTGTGATAAACTATGAATGATGTATTTTTGAAAGCTGAATTATATATAGTAAGTAATTTCCAAATGTTGAACATCTAAAAGACCAGGATTATGGTTTATCTGAGTTTGTGATGGTTTATCTGAGTTTGTGAATTTTATGATATTTTTAAAGTACTATGGATGGAAGTATGTTTTTAGTTATTGCCTGAATCCCTGACTAAATTTTAATTTGGGTAGTCTGTTTTTTAACCTTATGTGTTGTGTGAATGCATGTATTTGTTATTGTATTTAGTTGTGCTTAAATTATTTGTGTGTTTTTTTGACACGTGTTAGACTGAAATCATTTTTTGTAAATTTTATATTAAATTTTGTAATATTGGCATGACTATAGATCTATGTCATGCATTTTATAATTATATTGTATCAAGTTGTGTGACTATAGCACTATTTTTTACTATTTATCAGTTTGTAAATATATGCTATTTTTGTTTTTAGATTGTGGATTGTCTGGTTGTGTGTATCACTGTTAAGAGTATTTTGTCTTGTGTAGGAAGTGATTTGTTTCCTGTGAACCATGTCATGCTCAGGATTTCAGGATTGTTTTTATTTATTTTTTCTTGTGTTCCAGAGGTTAATAGAATCAACTATAATTCAGTCGCTATGAAGATTTTTTGACCAGCTAAGATTCCATTTTTCTGTTGTTAGATTTATTTTGCTCTTGGAACAAATTTTGATAAATCTCTCTCCATTTCATCTGCCTCCTCTGTGAGGAGCTCTGGTTTGTCCTTAAAGTCAATGTTTCTGTTTTGTATGTACTGTACCATTTTCAGGTAAAAAGCTTTTGATCAAATTGACTGTCAGATCTTTGGAACTCAACTTTATCCAGTGGAGTAAAGGATTAAAAGAGATACACACACACACACACACACACACACACACACACACACAGTGGTACCGGGGTCTGTACCCAGGAACTTCCAGCTGAGCTACACCCCAGTGTATGTTCATTTTTCACTTGAGAAAGGCTCTCACTAAGTTGCTAACCTGCTCAGGCTTCCCTTAAACTTCATTTCTCCTCCTTCAGCCTTGCGAAGTGTTGGGCTTATATAGCAAGTGCTACATGCCTGGCAACACTTACTTTAAAGTGTGTATTTGTTTGCCGTGTATGAGAATCTAGTTCTCCAGAATAGTGTGGCTTTTGAAAAACATAGACATATTTTTAAATGTTTTAGTGTTTACGAATGTTATTTTATGTGAGTCAGATAATTTTAATTTTAATGCTCTGGTTTTCTACTCACTAGATTCCTTCTCTAAGAATTGCATTCCTGTTGATAGTGCCAATTGTCCTGAACAGCCTATGCCAGTAACACAGACTTGTCATGTTTCTTTCCTTCCACAACATCACACTTTATTAAATAAAAATAAATTCATGAGGTATATCAATTTCATCAGCCTTATAAAGTCAAATATTCGACAGGTGCTCAGTAGTCAATAAGCCAGGCAATCACAGATTCTTTAATTTCAATCTTATTAACATCTATTACACTCAGGTCACACATCACACTTTACAAAATGATATATAGGTTGCAGAATGGCTAAGAAAGGTTAACAGCAGATACAAAATTTGAAGCAGAGCAGATAGCCACGGCAGAGGTCTGCAGCGATGTCAGAAGTAACTCATGGCAGGCAGAGCTTCTTCCAGGAGGCTGTAGGCTTGCAGAGAGCAGAGTTGTTTCCCAGTCAGAGTCTGGATGGCAGGCATTGTAAGTGGCCGGATGAACAGGGGGAGGAACCTGAGTGGAAAGAAGCCAGGGGACAGACACGAGGAGTTTGTGGCCTGTCATCCTCCCGTGTGTTCACCAGGTGGTCTGCTGAGCGTGGCACCACCACACACCATGTTTGTTACTCTTTTCATATGATCCAGGTGAGAGAATTGTACTGTTGGCTGATCGGGTGTGTCCTATAATCTCCCAGGTAATTTATATATGTCTTGTTTCCATGTACTCTGGAAAAAGTGATACATTTACAGGTAATAATTTTTATTAACAAGATCAATTTATTAGATTTTGTCTTATGATTTAAACGATGCAGCTGGGAATTGTTTTGTTGATAAAGTTGCTGTATCCAACATATGGTGATTATCTGTTTCCACAGACATGTCACCAAGTCACTTAGCCTGCCTCAGCATTTGCACTCAGTATGCAGCAAGCTTCTGTTTTGTGAAATGGAGTCACTCAGGGCAAATCACAGCCTGAAAGCTCCTATTTTTACAACATGGAGTAGCTCACAGCAGGGACACGGCATGCTTTACACAAAACACCCCATTTCCTGAGTCAGAAGCCCAATCGTCCCTCTTGCACGAAGTATTCCAGAAGGTGACAGTGAAAGTTTTAAACTACAGTCTAAATAAAATTGTCAGTAATAAACGTAATTTTTAGGTGAGCGCAAATTGTGTGGTTTAGATTATACCAGTTTTGATCTAGGTTAGAGATACAGTTGTCATGCGTATGAGGTAAAAATGTGTGAGGGTTATAACATCTTCGAATGTAAAACAGATGATGACCATCAATCAGATCATGATACTGTGTGTGGGTCACTAGACTCTGAAGATTTGTGAGTTACTTGGAACGTCGTATATTTCATGTACCCGTCTTCAATAGTTTTCAGTAGTTCAAATTCAGCTTGTATTTAATATTGCAATTTTATGTGTATTGATTTTCACTGAAGTTTTTGTACTTGTTAATCGTGAATGATACCTGTGTTTTTTCAAGGTGTTTGTTTTAATAATAGGGTTTGTGTGTGTTGATCTATGAGACTTTGTGGATTTCACCACATTGTGAAGTGGACAAATTGTTTTGTGACATTTTTTTGAGTATATGAGGTTAGATAGGACTCGATTTATTTTAACACTAACACATTATATATCTTTAGTTTATAATGATTCAAATGTTTGCATTGAGGTGTTATTACAGTACTACTTCAGAGTTTGACTTATGTTGTATCATCTGCATATTTTAAAAATTTTAACATAGGTAGGTAAGATGGGTATAATATTTATGGTCTGATAATCTATGGTTGGGTTAACATATTTAAGTGTATAATAAACCAATGATGATCATTGATGTCATTTATTATGTATTTAAAATATATAAATCCGATATATATATATATATATTAATATATGACTACTCCTAGTTGAAATTTGGTGTTTATTATCACTGTGTGTTTCTGGCATTGTTATGGTGGGAAAGAGTGTTAATTATTTTGTTTTGAAAGCTGAATTATGTGTACCAAGTAATGTCCTAATGTTGAGCATTTGAAAGGGCTGAATATATCTCTGTCATTGTTTGTTGAATTTAGTACCTGAGCGTTTGCAACTGAGTTTTTATGATATTTTAGGATATTATAGGTGGGAGTATATGTTTGTAGTTATTACCTGTATCTCTGAATAAATTTTAATTCTCAGAGTTTTTTCCTTATCCTTATATTTGGTATGAATGTATTTACTTGGTTATTATATTTAGGTTTTTCTGGATCTTTCTTTTTTCTGTTTTTTTTTGTTTTTTTTTTTTTGGTGAATGTGACCCTAATATTAATTTTTGTGAGATTTGTATGTAATGTTTTAAAATATTGTCATGATCATAGGTCTTTTAATATTTATTTTAGATTGTTTGTATGATCATAGGTTTATGTTGCTTGTTATTGTAAATTAGTTTATAAATATATAAATATATAAATTTTGTTTGTCTTTTAACTATGGATCATCTGTGTGCACAACTATTATGTGTTTCACATGTTGTGTAGAAAGTCAATGAAGACCATGTTGTCTTCCAAGTTCCAAGGTTATGGTTTTTATTATTTTTCTACTATCCCTGAGATTGTGTTGTTTAAAAATCAGATATTATGAGATTATTTGACCAGGTAAGGTCCCATTTTTCCATTTGGGGATGAATTTTTTTTGACTTTCGAATGAATATTGGTAAGTCAATTTGATTTTATATACTTTCTCTGTAACTATCCCTGATTGCTTCTTAAAGTCAGCATTTTTGTTTTGTATGACCCATTTTAGGTAAAAAACTTTGGATTAAGTTGGGTGCCTGTCAAATCTTTGGAACTTGCCCTTATCCAGTCGGGTAAAGGTACTATATATCTGATTGTCATGAATCTTTTATTAGAGGTTTTATATATTTTAGTACCTAATAAATTAGTTGAATATGTTTATTGTATTATTTACTTTTTATTTATTTGTGGAACTGAACTGGGGATTGAAACCAGGACCTTCCCACTGAGGTACAAATGAAGGCATTTATTTTTAATTTTTTTTATTTGAAGATAGGTTCTCCAGAGGTCACTAATTTGCACAAGGTAAATTTAAACTTGTGATCTTCCTCCCTTGGCCTCTCACTGTGCTGGGATTATAGATATGGGTTACCACACCCATAAAAACATATAACTATATCTATAATATATATATGTAAATACATAAAATGTATATATGGGAATTTTGTTGTTCAGAATAATGTAAGGTTTGTTTTGTTTTGTTTTTTGAGGCAGGGTCTCACTATGTAGCCCAGGTTGGCCTCAATCCTTCTATCTCAACCTACCACGTGCTGGGATTACAGGCCTACTCACCAGCCTTGGCCTAATAGAGTTTTTGAAAGCTGTAGACATAATTTTCAAAGTTTCAAGGTTTATGAATGTTATTTTTGTATAAGTCATAATTTGGATGACAATTGAAATGTTCATAACATGTTATATATGTTTTAGTAATTGGTTAATGTATTTATGAATGAAATTCTAGATGAATTTTAGATGTTTTGCTGCACATGGTAGTAAAGATTTTTAAATTTTATTTGTTCTTGGTACTTTAAGGTTATATATGCATTTGTTTGGTTACATATCATTAAAGTTTTTAATTTTTTAGTGTTTTAATTCTTTGAACTACATCTGTTTGATTTATCCCAAATTTGTGGGTTTGTAGTGAGAGTTTGCTCGTTTCTAGCTTAATATTTTTTAGTCCTGTATGGATACAACTGTCCTTGGATGGTTACTTGTGAGCCTTTGTAGTTTACATTTTCATTTTGGCTTTTTCATTAAAAGGAAATTTTGTTTATGTTAGAACTACTTAAGATTATGGCATTTAGTCCTCTCCAACTCTGGTGTATTGTTAGTGTCTGTGGATTGTTTTTGTATGGTTGATTTTAAGGTTAATTTTTTTCTTGTGCACTTTTTAATCTTTTTTATCTTTTGATATGCTTTTCAAGGTCTTTTTTAATGATAAAAAATTATTATTTATTTTAGTTATAATCAGTTGTGTCAATAGAATTTACGCCCAAGGATCATTAAAATCTCCTAGGTTTTCAGATGTGTATTATCTGTAGATTTATGTTAAGTATTTTAAGTGTTAGCAGGTTGCGCATGTTCAAGTTCTTTAATTTCTAACAGATTTTTAACAATCCTGTAGGTACTTCTTTTTTAGTGTTTTATATATTAAAGGGTTTACATTATTTAAATCCTTTAATTTAATTTTGTGTCTATTGGGGCAATTATTGATTTTTTTACTTTTTGTTTTGTGGGATAGCATGGGCCACTAGAATTGAGTAACACTTTAGAGTGTGTACTTTATTTAGTTTTCTCCCTCAGCTTCTTTTTTTAATATAAATTTTATTGGTACATTTTAGATATACACATAATAGTCATAGTCATCATAGGGGTTTTGTACCTGTACATGTTATATTTTGATTTTCTTTTTTTCCCCTTTCCCTCCCCTCCCCTTGCCTCCTCCTCCCCTCCTTATTTATAACAGCTTTGTTTCTATTTTTCCTATCTTTTCTCTTTTTCTTTTCTTTTCCTTTTTCTTTCCTTCCGTTTCCCCTCCCTCTTCCCCATTTCTCCTTCCCCTTTGAACACTTTCTATTTCACAATACCCTTGAGAACATACTCTGCAGTGAAATAAATCAGACACACGCGAGTAAATATCACATTGTTTCTCTGGTCTGACAAGCCAAAAGTCTCTCAACATTTTTTAAGAGTTAACTTTATTTAGTTAGTGTTTTGGTGTGTTGAAATAATTTTTGATGTAATAGAATTCAATCTTTTACCTGTGAATAATCACAGATGTATGACCTGAGGGTTCGTTGTTGTTTTTGTCATTTTGATACATATATGTATATTTGATATCGAGCTTCTCATGAAAAATGTGACCCTCTACGGTATGGGCGATGTTCCTTGCCAGGTCTCCAAGTTTAGACCTTAATCTATATGAATCGGAGATATCATCCATCTAGTACCCAGGTCAAGGTCATCCTAAACAGGGTAGGTTTATAGTGCAGTGTGACTAAAGCTTTGTATTGGGGTCAGGCTTAGTTTGTTTATGATTTTTGGTAAAAGTGCTGAATCTTTTTTATTACCAAATAGATTAATTTGCTAAAAAATTTTGTATCTCCCAGTATAGTCACTCACTGTACTCTGTCTTTAAAAAATGGATTCCTGCCAGCTATGCCAGTTGCCATGAGCAAGCTATGCCAGTTATGTAAACCAAACACATTCTGTCTTTCTACAATATAGGAATTTATTCTGTAAGAATAAATTCACATAATACATCGTTTCAATGGCCTTGTAAGGCTACATACTGACGATTCACTCAGTAGTCAATGAGCTGAGTAATCACTGGTTGTCTTATTACAATTACTAATGTCCTAATTACTAATGTCTAGCACACTGAAGTCTCATCACACAATGCTGTGGTTTGTATCAAGATGCCCTGGCAAAGCCTCATGCGCTCATAGGTGGGGCTTTTGGGAAATGGCTGAATCATGGATGTGTGAGACTGGATTAAGGGTGCACAGTAACTGGAATAGTTCATTGATTGGTTTAGATAATTCTGGTTTGAGGGTAATGGGAAGTCCCGCCCCAGGTGTGGGGGGCATCAAATGATAGTCGTGTAGCCTGGATAGAATATAAGGGAAAAGTGGAAGGCAGGCTTGCTGCCTCTTCCCCTTCTTGCTGTGGACTGTTTCTCTTCTGCTATATCCCTCTGCCATGCTGCCCTGCCTCAGAGACAGCTGCGTGTGGACTGAAACCTCTATATCTGTGCACCAAAATAAACCTTTCTTCCTTTAACTGTGGGTGTTGGGTGTTTTGTCCAAGCAATGAAAAAATAATTAAGTCAAACAATACTATATTAGTTGCAGAATGGCTAAGAATAGTTAACCGTGTATTGCAAGATTTGAAGAGAAAGAGCTGATATCCAAGGCTAAGAGTTTACAGAGATGGGGGAAGCCACCGTACGTGGCAAAAGATGATCACAGATCAGGCAGAGCTCTTTTCCAGGAGCTGTAGGTTTGGCGAGAATACAGAGTTGTTGCAAAGCCTGAGTCTGGATAGCAGGCAGTTCAAGCGGGCCCACTGACATGAGGAGGAGCCAAGGTGAAACCCAGGGACAGAGAGATCGAGTTTATGGCTTGTCGACTGTGTGGTGCATTCTCCAGGTGGTCTTGTTCATGGTACCGCAGCACTCCACGTTTAGGATTACTCCTGATATATGATCCAGATGAGAGTGTCAAACCTTTAGTTGGTCTGATGTGTCCTATAATCTCAGTCTTTTTCTTTTCCCTGAGATAACTTAGATATGCCATGTGTCCGTGTGCCCTCAACAATTTCATGAGTTTACAGATACCAATTTTTATTAACAAGTTTAATTTATTTATTACTTTGTGTCTTAGGATTGTGCTATCCACCTGGGAGGAGTTTCATTGATATGTTTTGTGTATCCAACAAATGTTGATCATTTATTTGCATCAGTGAGTTACAAATTGTTCTACCTCCACATTTGCATTTAAATTGGAGCAAGATTCTGTTTTATAAAATGTAGTAACTCAGGGAAATAGAAACCAGAAAACTTCTGTTATATACAACATAGAGTTACACAGGGTATTGTACAAACTGATCTACACAGAGGACTATATGATGGAATTTATTAGAGGCAATGTATTTCACATTCTGGCAAAGAACTCACCTTAATTTTACCCATGTCCTAACACTTTGTATGTGGCTGAATTTAAAGGTGAGAGACTAAATAAACTAGTGAGAAAAATTTCAAGGTAGTCCAATGTTTAGCCTGTGGCATGTTTGCTGACAGCTGTTTTTAGCCAGATCTACATTGATAGTCAGCATTTAAATGCAGAGCTGAATTGTTTCAATTTCTTTCAGGTTTCCCAGAGTAGAAATGCCTACAAATTAGGACCAACGAGAGTCTGGTAGGATTTGTGCTAATACAAAGAAGCCAACATTGGGCTTGGTGACGTACACCTGTAATTCCAAAATCTGGGAGGCTATGGCAGGAGGATGGCAAATTGGAGCCTAGACTAGGTAATTTAGCAACTCACTGAGACCTTGTTTCAAAATAAAAAGTAAAAATGGCCATGGATTTAGCTGTATGGGGTGGCCCTGCCTTTTATCCCTCGTATGGCAGGAGGAGGAGGAGGAAGAGAGGGAGGAGAGGGAGGAGAAGGAGGAAGAAAAGGAAAAGAAGAGGAAGCAGCCAAGAATTTTGCACTAGGACAATGGGAAAGATTTTTTGATTGCATCTCAGATATTTGGCAGACCCCACCCACTTTAGACTGAAGGGCGTAAAAGGGGAAACTCTTTGAAGAGTGTGCTTTTATAGGGGAGCCCAAGGCACCCCGCTTATTCAGGGACACCCAGGGAAATGTTTCCCAAGATCAGAGATTTATGCACTCAGGCACCTCCATAGCCATGGTCCAAAAGAGTCTGCCTGCTGCCGTAGCTGGCAGCAGACTTTGACCTCACTCACTTGGTTTATCAGGCATGGAAAATGCAAGAGTTAGAGGTCATGACGGCTTCCATCCAGATTTCAGAAGGACTGGAAGGGGAAGCAGTGTGCCCCCTACAGGGAGATGCATAAAGCTGTCAAAGTGATGCCACAGGTGCAGGGGAGACTCCAGGAGGTCAGAGATGCCAGCCGTGTAGAATATCTGCTGAGAACAGTTGCAGACAACGAGCAGAGCCAGCTAAAGAGAGAGGCTACATGGGCTGCAACCAGAAAAGCCACAGGGACAGGGCTGCCCAAACCCTTTTGAGCTCACGTGTCACCACAACCTGCCAACATGCACTGGATGTGTAGCTACAGGATTTAATGTTCGCCCCACTGGTTTTCAGTTTTGCGTTGCTCGCACTCCTTTCCATACCCTCTCTTCGCCATTTTGGAATAGGAATGCTTACTCTGTGGTAACATATATTGGAAATAGTTAATGTTCTTTTTGATTTTTACAGGAATGCTCAGCTATGTGTTTGTGTCTCAGAGGAGACATTGAATTGAACTTACACTTTTGAGCAGTGCCGAAATGGTTAAGACTGTTGACTCTTGCAGACAGGTCAAACATATTTCATGTAAGAGATGGACATGAGCCTTTTGCTGGGCAGGGGTGGAATGTCATGCTTTAGATTTTAAATGTTCCCCAAAAGTCTCATGTATCAAAGATTTGGATTTCATAAAGTGGATCACGGGGGTGCTGTGATCATCAATGGATTAATCCATTGATAAATTCATAACTGAAAGTGCTGTTTGGAGCTGGGGGCTGAATGGAGGGGTTTGATACTTGCAGCATGACTTTGCAGAGAGAGGCCCTCTCTCTCCCTCTGCTCTCTCACTCTCTCTGGCTCTTTCTGTTTTCTCTGCTTCCTGCCTGCCATGGGCACCTTTCTTCCACCATTCCTGTTTGCCATGCCAATTCTTCCTCACAGCCAGCCAACCAGGAGTGAACAGTCTAAAATCATGAGCCATTTTATTTCCTCTCCTATTTAAGTTGTGGCTGTTGGGTGACTGGTCCTAGTGGTGAAAAAGTGACCAATATAACTTTGGTGTGTTTGATAATTTACAGGCTGCATGTTCTGCTCAAACAGCAGTTGTCAAAGAAAAGCCTACATGTGGAGGTTATGAGGTTGCAGGCTGACATAGTTATTCATTTTCTTCCTGACCTCAACTTTTGTAGCCTTGTATATAGGAGCTAGGAGAATGTGTTCTGGGCCAATATCTTGTATATATGATAGGACGTGGGAGCAGCTAGCTGACACATTTCCTACTATTATATTTCAAAAACGGTTGTATAGTCTCATCTAATACTCATTTGTATATAGTCATGAATGTATATCCTCAATCATTAGTTATATAACTTAGTTGGAAGAGAGGAAATTTGAACTGCAAGCTTTGATGGCAGGTGGCTGTGTGACTTCATGTCAGTGAGTCCCTTAGTGTCTCTGGGACTCAGTCCTTACACATGAAGTATAGACTTCATTAGTTGACCTCGTGTTCTCTTCCAGTTCTAAAACCTGATTACTTTGCTTTGATCTCTAGCAATCTGCCAGATAGTATTCTGGTATGTTATGTAATTGTGAATGATGATATTGTACGAATTATTCTTTTATCCATTACTAAATCCAATTACAATATAAATAAGTCAAGACTAAGAGTTTTGGATATAAAAGTTCGTCTATAACCTATATTCTGAATTAATTTAGTTTAATTGCTGAATACCAAAGATAGTTAAGCCAGCAGCAGGGATTTCACTGTTTTGAGATGTCAAATACCAACCCCAGGAAACCAAATTTGTTCATTTTTGTAATTACTTTTTGAGTGTTAAATGATTCAATTAAATGAAGTGCCACAAATTAAGTACTGAAATGAGCTGACCTGAACAACACACTGAACATGCCTGAGGCATCAAACAGGTTTCTACTTTATTTTTATTCCCTTTTATTTGGTGGAATGATGTGTTAGAAGAATCTTTACTGATTTTTGAATACTAAATAAATTAGTCATGGCTGGAATGGCACTTCAATCACTTTCAGCAAGCAGACTCTGCCCTCAAAATTCACCTGTTCACGACTCTATGGAGAACTGGAGTGAGCTGGGATAAGTGGTTCCACATGCTGAGGGTTCAGGACGGCCTGTTAGCACAAATACAGTTGAGCCAGGTGAGACCTGGGGCGTACACAGAGATTTTTGTTCTGGGGTCTTCTACCTGCATCCACCTGCATGGGACAAATGGGAAGGGTGACAGGAAGAGAAATGCAAAGAAAAAAAAAAGAACATTGAATTTTTTATGTGCTTGCACCTATGTTGCCCTCATTTATTATTCCACTTAAAGCATTACTGAAGTCTTAGTGAGCGGGTTTTCTTATACAAGTTTAAGGGACTGACTTAGAAATTTGGGCTAAATTATATAAGGACAAGTACATCTACTTGACAGAACTGTAGGTGATAATTAACGAGTTTATATAAGGTTTTAAGCTGAAACAATTAATAGGATATAATTTTCCCCACTTTTTCTTGAGTGGACATTTTAAACAAGACTTAGATATGAAAGAAGAATACCTCTTCTCCCGATTTCTTTTTCAGAGCTTTATGTTTAACTCATTTATCTTTGAATAGGTACATATTCTCCTTTATTCTTTTTGGGAGCTGTGTTGCACATTCGACTCAACATCCCTATTGGTGTCCCCTACCCAGCATCAGCGTCCATCCAAAGGTTAAGTGAGACTGAAAGTGCCATATCAATAAGAAAAAGGTGGCAGCCAAATACTCTAACACTGCTCTACTCACTATTATTGAATCGTTCCCTTCTGTAATCAGGATTTGCCTAGTTTGAGGGAAAGGACTACAAAATGGAGTATGAGAAATGCTATAGAGAGTTTAGAGTCCAGAGCAAGTTTATACAAACAGAACACTGATACTGAAGGAACTCCCCTCCACAGAATATCATCCTCATTTTACAGAAAAGGGAGGAGGAGATTGCCTAACTACCTGAGAGGCAAATAGCTTAGAAACAAGGAGCTCGAATTCCAATCCGAGCCAGTCTCCTTCTACTGTCAGAATAGTCTGACTGTTCTGCCAGTTTGGAGGATTTCTAGGCATTTAAAACAGGTTCATGCTCTCACTTCTTTACTCTCGGGCATTAAAAAAAAAACATGAAAAAAAGATACAGCTTTTAGTATAGGTCTTCTACGTGGTTAAGGTAGTCCAAGTAACAATTTTATTGTGTGACCTTACAAACATCCATCTAAGTATATTATAAACAAATATTACTGAGATCGTTACATTTCATTTACAGAATGCTTTCTACTGATTTAAAAAATAGAAAATGCTAATTCAGTCATCAATGTGTTCCTTTAATTAAAAAAAAGTGTTTAAGGAAAACTATGTTTTAACTTGTTGAGCAATTTTCGAGGCATTAGTATAACAGATAACAGATTAGCGTGAAGGCCTCACCAGTGAGGAAAACTTGATCAGGACGCATTTAGCCCCTTGAGTCCTGACACCTGAAAGTGAAGGCGGGTGAGCCAGGAAACAGCTACAGATGCTCTTGCAGCAGCCACGTCCTCCGCAAGGTCCTCCTTGGGTCCTTTACTTGTCCCTGTGTATTGAAAGCGCAGGGCCGAAGCCTGAATCGTCAGGCATTGGAACAGATACTTGAGAGAGAATGCAATTTAGAACTCACTGAATGTATTTTCATAATCTTTAATTCTCCGAACTAAAATCACTGAAATAATTTAGTAAGTGTGTTTAAGTCCATGGTTTTGCAGTTCGATCTGTTATTTCTCCAGCCAAACATATTCTTTATCAGAATACCCAGAAGAGTCTTGATTGCACTAAGACTTTTGCCACAACTATTTGTTATTTTTCTCAGCAGAGACAAGTTACAATTATGTGCTTTGTCTCGTTCTGCTTGGACTGTATACTCCATAAAGAAAAACTCCAGCATATGTGATATTGTAAGTGTTCTCAGCTAAATATGTGTTCTATATGCCTCAAATTGTCAAAATCAAATCTAATTCCCAACTTCTCCTGGTGAAAGATATGGCTGAGAGAATTAAGAAAAAACCAGAAGGGGCTGCGTCAGTCCATTCTGAATGCATATTTATACATAAAATTTGGCTGGAATACAACAAAATTAAAATAGAATACAAGTTTTCAAGGAGCTAAAATGCTAGATTAGAATATTCAATATTAATGCTATGAATTTTAAATTTTGTAACAATTTTTACATGTTTTGTAAGTGCAAAAAATTCTGATTGCTTTAATAGGATGAAAGACTATTTCTGACAAATATTGCCTTATTTGAGTACAGAAATTTTTCTGGTATTTCATGTATGTTTTACATATTTACAGGATGAATTATAAAAGAGCAAATAATTTAAATGACATATATGGGTATGTTCACATACAGAGAAAAATATCTATCTTCATCTACACATACACAGATACATAGTTAATATATGTGACTACATTATGTATAAAATATTAGATCAATTGGACTAAACTAATCACTTAATTGATTTTAGATTCTAGGTTCTGGTAGATGAACTTTTCTTACTGAGCTGAATTTTTCTTATTTCAGAAGTCAAACCTGAATTAAACAAAGTCGAGTCTAGGCTTATCAAGTTATTAAGCCTGTAAGAAAAATCTGCATGTCAGCCAGCCACCACCTCACAGTCCCTCGCTCCTGTTGAGGCCCATTTCCCTCATCTGCAGAATCCAAATGCCGCTCAGAGGCACATCGTGGCTCTGTCCCTGACAGCTGCCCGAAGACCCCAGGGAGCAGAGAGGCTGATCACTGACCCCACAGAGTAAGCACAGGAGGGAAGATGCGCCACTCCTCACTAAGAAAAGAAAGACCCTGGTGGCCATCACGCCCCCTTTCCCCACCCTCTTGCTTCCCCCAAGCAGGCCAAATCTCTCCTAAAAAGCTGGATGAAGCTCTTAATAGAGAAACTGGAAAACCTCACAGTCTTTAGGGAAAAGAGGGCCTCTTGGAACGTGGATCTGCCCTTGGGCAAGTCTACTTTACATAGTCATGGTGATTATTTTATATGATTATTTCTCTTTAATCATCATTAGTGTTAGCACATTGATTTGTTTTTTTTTCCCCAGAAAGAACACTATAAAATACTTTTAATAACTATTGGGAAATCAGTAGAAAATGCCTTTTCTAACTAAAGTATTCTCAATTTTTGGTGCATATTACTTTATTTTTCTTCAAGGAAAACAAACCCTCACTTCTCCATGTATTATCTAACTCAGGAGGCTTATGTGAAATCAAATAACATACATGATATGAACAATTAGATGTTGCTTAAGGACAATGATAGAAAATTCTTTCTTCGTGATTTAGTTTTCTAAATTTATTTCTAGAGAATTTTCTTTCCTAGGTAAAATTAAGCTTAGACAAAATAAATACCTCTATTTGAAATAAATACTTCTGGGCTTAGGGCTTTAGCTCAAGTGGTAGAGCGCTTGCCTAGCAAGTGCAAGGCCTTGAGTTCAATTCCGAGCACCAGTCCAAAAAATAAGTAAATAGAATAAAATAAATACTTCTGTAGAACATGAAGGAATTCAAGCTTTCATTGGTCAAGAATATCTATGGTTTTCTTGTTGTATTTGTTCAGGAAAGGATTTCTGGATAGCTATCAAATCAGGTACCTCTGGAAACGTTTGTTACCGCTGCTGCCTCCCGAAGTCTACACTCAGGCCACAGGTAATTCTGCAGTGTTCCTTTTGTGCCCGGCAGGGCAAGGTCTGAGTCACATTTCATAAAATCAAGAAAGCTCAGATTTGGAGAACTCTGCATCTCATTTCTATTTCTAAACCTGCCAAATATTTCTTCAGAAGTCTAAGACACTCTTTCAACTGCATGTTTTCATCAGGTCCTGCACTTTTGGATTGTGCACAGCAAGTGCACTTGGGTTGAAAAGCAGCTGCAGAAGAAAGCAAAAGGAACATAGAAACTTAGTCCTGCAGGTAACGCACACAGCAAGAAGAGTAGCTCAGTGTTTTACTGTGAGCTGCCTCCCAGCCCAGAGTCTTTACTTCTTCTGTTGCATTGCCCACTTGGGGTGTGCCTTGGCTCCTGAATACTGGGTCGCAGAATGTCTTTCTCCCCGTGAATACTGACAGGACCCACCACTTCTCTTTGTTCCACACCTACTCCCTGTTTTTGGGAATCCATCTGTCAATAACATTACCGGTTTCAGCTCCACTATATATATTGTGGGTCTGCTCTGCTCCAGAAGAAAATCATGGCACCTAAACCCAAGAATCTCTACGTTGTTCATTCAGTAACATACTTCTCAGAAAGAAGCTCTAGACTATTGGAATTCAACTGTTCTCTTTGTGAGATGCTGTACTTGCTTGCAACTCCATTTTCCCAGCTGTTCTGGTGAGCAGTGGGGTCGACGTTTCGGCTTTGTAAAATAGTGCTGGGTGGCACAAGAAGACAGTACTCTTCCTCACCAGGAATTTCTGTGTCATTTCAAGCACCATCCAGAGAAGTATACAGCGACATCGATAGTACAGTGACAGTCACCTTAGTAGTGGCAGTTTCAGCCTCCAGGAAGTCATTGCTTCTCATTCTTCCCGCAGCCTCCCAGAGCAGAAGGATGCACACTCCTGCGAACTAGAGGGACACGCTCTTCGTGAGGGGAGAAGATGATACAGCAGGAGACTTTATACTAGCAGTTTCGAAAAGGGAAATTCTACTTTTCTTTGCAACCTTTTGGCGTTAGTAGGCAAATTGGTTTTACCACAATAAACCAAGAGAATGAATAGCGGTGTTAGTTCTCTAGTTCATCCAGACTGGCAAATTTCTATTAAACTACTGAATTTCCCAACTACTTGTTTCATCTGGAGTTAGTTACGTAGTCTTTTTTACTCTGTTTTGTATATCTTTGTAAAGAGTTGTTTTTATTCATTTTAAACTCTTCTTAGTGTAAGTAAAGACTAAAATGTATTATATTGGGAAAGGGAAGAAAATGTTCAGATGGGAAGGGGAACAAGGGAGGGGGAGGCAGAAGGAACGAGAGGGACAAGAAAAATGAGGACTAGAAGGAAAAAATGGAAACAAAGCTTTTGTAAATAAGGAAGGCCGAGGGGTGAAGGGAGGGGAGGGGAATGGGAAAAAAAGGAACAACAAGATATATCACGTACAGATACAAATCCCCTATGATGGATATTATCACTATGTACATCTAAAATATGCCATTAAAATAAAATAACACTCTTCTTAGAGTATTTCTGATAATTAAATGAGAAATTACTTATTAAATACATTGATTAACAATGTTCAGGGAATTACAAAGCAAAACAAATACTTTGTTGTTATTGCTTCTGATGGAATGATTTCCAAATTTCCGACCATTCCCATTCCTGAATTTCTGTCATGCTAATTACCTACTCCAGCATTTAAAATTTTTATGATTTTTTTGTATAATCCTGAAGGATGCAAAAATTTCTCAGCTCTTACATCAGGCAGCGTATATTCAGGGTGACTCAAAAGTCCACATTATAAAACCAGGTCGTGTGCTAGATGACCGAACAAATCACAACATAAGACATCTGTATTTAGTATTAGGAAAATTAGACCACTTGATTGTAAGATGTTTCACAAAACATAGCTTCCTCTTTTGTTCCTTGGAGATACTCCTTCGCATGGTCATTGTGATTATCTAATAAAAATTATTGTGAAGCACTTTGGAAGACTAAAGTGCTGTACAGTTGCATAGCATTAATAATTAGATTTGAGTTCATTATCACACAAAACAATTGCCATCAAGATAGCAAATAATTTAATTGTTCCGCATTCCTTTCCCCAGCACTTTGCATATTTTGTCTTGGGACATTCTTTTTATTTTATTTTATTTTATTTTATTTTTTAACCAAGAACATGTATTGGTACATTGTCCAAATATTGATCACATTTAACATGTTTGTTTTGTACCTGTACATGGTGTCTCTTGGTTCTCCCCCCTCCCTTCCCCTCCCTTCTGTTCCCTCCATCCCTATTTACAGCAGGTTTATTTACAATTCTCCATGATTTCCCTTTCCCCTTTCTTTCCGCTTTTTCCCTTCCTGCTTTTCCCCCTTCCCTCTTCCTGGTACTCCTCTCCTTTGTATATTATCTTCCTTTTGTATGATATCCATTATACTACTTTGTCCTTATTTACAGTTATGGTTTCTCATATCAGAGAAACAATTCGATGTGTGCTCGTGAGTGTCTGATTTATTTCGCTTAGTAGTATATTCTCAAGGAACATCCATTTACATAGAAATGACTCTAGTTTATCCTTCTTTATGGCAGCGTAGTACTCCATTGTGTAGAAAAGCCACATTTTCTTTAGCCATTCATTGGTCATTGGGCATTTGGGTTGTTTCCAAGACCTAGCTATTACAAACTGTGCTGCTATAAATATGGTTGTGCATATATCTCTGTGGTATGACAATTTTAACTCTTCTGGAAAGATCTTGGGACATTCTTTGACACTGCCTGTTTCTACGGGGCTCTCTTTAACTGAGCAGATATCAGAAAACCCTCGAAGGGCTGCAAAACTGCTGAAGACCCTCTTTCTCCCTGAAGCAGTTGCTCAAATTTACAGTCTGACTTTTAGCTGCCCACATTCTCTGGACTGACCTGTAAAGTGGTGAAATAGCTTTGCTTTATAACAAGAAATAGCCATTCAATTGTTGTTTCAGTAAAATGATGGAGAATCTCTCTTGTAATTCCACCACATTCTAGTGTGAAGAATTTATCAAGTATTTTCAGAATAACCACAGACATCCCTATCTTTATCCTCTCATCTTTTACATTTTAAATTGATACTTAGTAATTGTACAAGTTTATGAGGTAGCATGTGATAGCTTGATACATGTGTACATTGTTTACTGTTCCAGTCAGCCAGAGTATATGAATAGTTATTAAAGGTCAGAGAGGTAGAATGAGAATTTGAATTGAACAATCTGTCTTAGGCCTGGATTACTGTAAGAATGTTTCTCTGCAAATTAAATTCAAGTTTTTCTTTGTGAACACAAAATGTCAGGTTAAAGACTGAATATTTATAAGAAATCCTCACTTTGAGTTGTTGATGCCTTAAGTACCCACTGAAGCACTTTTCATCTAGAGGTTGTAGCATTGCACAAATACCTCCAAAAGACCAGGAGGAACATCTGCTTCTATAAATGCAGATGAAGCTTATACTCTAATGTCTATTTTCAATGATTTCCTGGTAATTTATACAGATTATTCTGAATATTTTTTACAGGTACAACAGATTTTCTGGACCTGCTCTATCTGATGAATACCAGAGAATGCTGCAGTGGAAATTCGTACATTCAAAAATTATTAGAGTTGGGCATTTAGCTCAGTGGTAGAGTGCTTGCCTAGCAAGTGCAAGGCCCTGAGTTCAATACCCAGCACCCCCCCCCCCCAAAATTATTATTTGTCCTCACATTAGGAAATGAGAACTATCACAAAGACAGAATGCAGTGTTATGATTAAGCACAAAGTTCATCAGGTCAGATAAGCCAATATTCAAATAGCATGTAACACTGAGAAAGTTAAATCATTTCAGGTTCATCCTCTCTAAAAGAAACAAAATAATAGCAAAAATGACACTAGTAACTAACAGTAATGCTTCTGTGCCAGGCTCATCTCAGAGATTTACATGTATTATCTCATTACTCCTTCACAGCAGCCCTCACAAGCAAACACTAGTATTATTTTCATTATAACAGAGAGACAGGTAAAGCACATAAAAGCTAAGTAACTGGCCCAATATCTACAGCAGGTGAATTGGGAAGCTGGGGTGCAAGCCCCGCAGCCTGATTCATGAACTCAGACACCTAATTGCTATTTGAGAGAACACAGCAGAGTCTCTGTTGTACAGCATTCTCTCGGTCATTAAGTCCTTTAATGGTATTGAGTAATAATCACAATGACCAATTCTTGAGTGATCACGGGGGAACAAGGGAGGGCAATGCAAATTTTCAGATGCAATCAATCTTTGAAAATCATACACAGGAAAGATCTTTCCAAGAAATGTGGTCCCATGGCTTTAATATATGAGTTAGACACATCCTGATGTCCTCAGGTTAAAATATCACACCCTCCATCTTGTAGAAATTTGTCTTTAGAGGGTAATTTATAAATCATTCAGTAACAGATGATGTTATAACTAAAGCAGTGGGAGTTTTGAAATATCTGCATCAGATTAAGCTTGTGTTTATTTCAAAAAAAGCTCTGATCTGGTTTGGATTTTTGGCAGGCTCAACGTGAGCCCAACATGAACTATTGTAATCAAAGCTTTTTTTTTTTTTTTGAAAGTCAAACTTGGAATATTTCCAGTACCAATTAAATATCATTTTATGTATTTTGGATTTCTCTTCTTTTTAGCAAAACAATTCTCTTTCTCTTCCCATATTCATGATCATGAGCTCTGATTAGACCTATGCTTTTAAAGAGTTGCTGCAAAAATTATAAAATTCCTGAGGATTTTATAAAATTTGTAAGAAACAACGCACACTTAAAACTCAGAGATAAATATAAATGCAGACTGCTCTAAACATACAACTGTGTCCTCTTTTTCAAATTATTTTAAACCTTTGAAAATTCTAAATTCCAATATTGCTTGTGCTTTCTCTACAAATTGCTTAGCATTTGACAGATTAAATGTATAATTATAAGATAATAAATAACTCATTCTTGGTTTAACCAACAGGAAATCATCAGACAGCAATCACATCAACTGAAGTTACTCAAGGGAAGAGTTTTAAAATTATTTCTCAAGAGATTTTTATTAACAAAATAATTTATGATTATCTCACACTGTGCATGAATAATCCTCATAAATATGGCACAGTACAACCCAATTAATTATGCATCCTAAATGGCTTGGTAATTTATGAAATTGTGGAACTCAGCTTAGTCTGCTTTTAAAGATGAATACACATCACAGAGAAAGGAAAACTTTGTAACATCATATCAATATTTCTTACACAGATCATACAATAGCATTCATTTTGCTGTGTAGATTTATGGATTATTTGGTATATCAATTGATGAGGTTTTAGTTCAGGATTTACTCTTGTGGAAAGTTTTAGGCTTGAGGTATTTCTTCTAATTTTTTGAACTGGCCCCTAAATGATTTATTTACAATAGATAGGTAGGTGACAGACAGACAGACGGAGAGATAGATAGATAGATAGATAGATAGATAGATAGATAGATAGATAGATAGATAGAGAGGCAGACTATGTAGTCACTAAAATTTTGTGTTAAAAAAGACACTGATGTAAAATTAATTACATATTTGGTAAAATGAATATAGAAATTTGAGGGAAATGGAAAGTTGTGGTATTGTCATATTTATTTTTAAAATAAGGGATATAAGCTTATTTTCTATTCAGCTTCTAGCCAAAGTTAGACATGTCCCTCCCTGCAAGGATTAAAACCAGCCTCTGTGGAATCCAAAAGTTGCATTTCGATGTTACTTTTAAAGACACAAGCTCAGCTGGCTTTGACAGTTCCCACAGTATCTTTCAGAAGGCTTTATTTTATTCATAATATATTGAATTACTATGACTTACTTTAGAAATGTTTGTCAATGACTCAGGACTTCATGGATATCTTCACTAGCAGAAAGAAGTAGAAAATGAGATGTCTTCGTAAAATGCATGCGGATAAGTGATGAGAAGTTGTGTTGGAGCATCTCCCTCTCTGTTATGTAGACATGTGAATGATTACTTTGTTTTCCGCTGACAGAAGTGCAAGCAAGACTAAAGACCTTCTCATGTATCTAAGCAGAACTTGAAGAGGAGAAAAGCTGGATTTGCATTCTAACAACATTCTGTACATACTCTTTGACTTACTTATTTTCCATAGCTTAAAAATACCTTTAATTTAAAAATAATTATAGATTTATAGGAAGTTTCTAAGACAGATACAGGAAGGTTTGATAAACCCAAATTCTTCTCTTGGTCTCTACTAATATTAATATATTATCTAAATACAATTTTAATGCATAGATATTGGCATTGGTACAATTCACACTATGTATTCATATTTCTCTCATTTACTCATACACTTGTTTGTGAGTGCATGTAAGTGCATGTGTAGTTCTGTGCAGTTTTATGCATGTGTAACTGTATAATTATTGCCAGATCAAGATGCAGTGTCATCACCAGGGGCTCTCTTCTATTCCTTTAGATCTTTGTGTTAATAATGTTGTTCAGGTTTATGTCTTTTCTCTAGTATTTCCATCAATTCTTCAGAGTAAGGTACTGGAATACCCAACTACAACGATAGGCATATCTATTTCTTTCAGCTTGTCATATTTTTCTTCGTGGATTTTTAAATTCTAGTGTTGGGTGATACATAGTCATGATGGCTATGTTTACTTGAGTACTAAATCTTTTTATTATTAGATAACCTCACTTTTTTTCTATGCTCATTTTCTTTGTCTGTGGTCTACATTCCACCATACTAATACAATCATTCTTGCTTTTTGAGGAATAAATGTTTACATGATATATATTTTTATTCTTTCTAATTCAATCTACTAATATTTACCTATATTTGGAGCACCTTTTATTTATTTGTTTACTATTATTTATTAAATATTTACAGTACATAATAATTACATTCATTTGGAGGAATTAGTTTATACACATATCATATCTTGATAAGTTTTACTCCTCCATCCCCTTGCTCTCCCTACTTCCTTTTTCTCTAGATCCTCTTCCCATCTCCAGAAAGTCTACCTTCATGTTTCCTACCATCTCTCTTTTATTTTTCTCTTTAAGTGGTTAGTATTTTGATTTTTCTCAAATAAAAGAAATTGTTTGATATTTTACCTTTTGTGTCCAATTTATTTCACTTAGCATTATGATCTCAAGATTCATCTATAGCATTTTCTTATAAATGACTCAAATCTATCCTACTTTATGATATATATATATATATATATATATATATATATATATATATATATATAAAATTTTCTTTATCCATTCGTCTGTTTATGGGCATATACACTACTTCCATAATTTAGCTATCATGAGTCAAGCTTCTATAAACGGATATTTATGTATGGTTGTACTATGACAGCTTTAACTCTTTGAGGAAGATACCCAGAAGAGGCAAACCTGAGTCAAACGGAATTTCTACTTTTAGTTTTTTGTGGAATCTCCAGACTGATTTTCATAGTGGTTATACTAATTTATGTTCCCAACAACCTAGAAGGGTTACTTTTTCCTCACAATCTTGCCAGCGTTTGTTGTTCGTTCAGTGTTTGATGATAGTCACTCTTACCAGAGTAAAATGGAATCTCAGTGTTGTTTTGATTTGCATTTCTGTAATGCCTGGAACATGCTGAACATTTTTTTTTTTTCTGTACTTACTGGCCATTTATACTTCTTCTTTTGAAAAATATCTATTTATTTCAGTTGCCCATTTTTTGGGTCTTTTACTTTGGGGGTTCAATTTTTTATTTCTTTATGTTCTACATACTATCCGTCTGTCCAAGGAGTAGCTGGTAAATTTTTTCCCATTCTGTAGGCTGTCCATTCATTCTGTTGGTTCCTTCCAAATGACATTGGGAGCTTTTTAATTTGATATAATCTGATTTGTTGATTTTTGGTATTATTTCTTCTGTAGCTGGGGTTCTGTTCAGAAAGTCTTTCCTATGCCTATGTCTTCAAAGTTTTACTTATGTTCCAGCAGATTCAGGGTTTCTGTTTTTATATCGAGGTCTACAGTTGATTTTTATTTGACTTTTGTACAGCGTGTGAGATATGGCTCTGTTTTCATTCTTTTGCATCTGGATAATCAGTCTTCCCTGGACAGCTTGTTAAAGAGTCTTTCCTCCAGCACGTGCTTTTGGAACCTCTGTCAAAAATGCGGTGGCTGAAAGTGCATGTGATTGTTTCTGCATTCTCAACTTCATCCTATTGACCAATGTCTATTTTTGTGCCAGTGCCATGCTATTTTTATTACTGCTGTTTTGTAGTGTGACTTGAAATACAGTATCGCAAGACTTCCTGCTTTGCTTTTTGTTCCTCGAGCTATTCCGTGAAATTGGCAAACTAATCCCCTGAGGCTAACATTACTCTAATTCTTAACCCAGTAAGGACTAGACAAAAAAGGAAACTACAAGTCAATTTCCTCAATGAATATAGACGCAAAAATCTGCAGTAAGATACTTGCACATGGAATGCAACAAATCATTAAAAGCACATCATGACCAAGTCGCCTTCATCCCAGCGTTGCAAGGACAATTCAACATATGTAAATAAATAAATACAGCACAGTACACAAACAAGTAAGGGTAAAAGCACACAATCAACTCAGTAGATTCAAAACTACTTTGACAAAATCCAACATCCATTCTTGATTAAAAAAAATCCTGACAAAAATAGTTATATAAGGACCTTCCCTCAAACTGATAAAACCCATTTATGATAAACCCATTGACAAAATTACAGTAAACGAGAAAAACTGAGAGCATTTTGTCTAGAATCAGGAACAAAACAAGGATATCCACTCTCACCACTACCGTTCAATACAGTACTTGAAACTTTAGCTATAGTAATCAGGCAAGAGCAAAAATAAATAAATAAATAAAAGGGGCACCTGTAGAAAAGAAAGAAATCAGTCTACCCTTATTTACAGACTTTGTGATCCCTTACATAGAAGATCCAAAACCTCCAATAGAAGAATCTTAGAACTAATAAGCAAATTCATCAAACTGGTAGGATACAAAATCAATACCCAAAAATCAGTGGCATTTTTGTATACCAACAAGAAACTCACTGAGAGAAAACAAGGAAAACAATCCTATTCACAGTAGAATGAATGAATGAATGAATGAGTAAATAAATAAATAAATACCAGTATGTATGTCCGTACACACACAAATACATACTGGGGAATTAATCCAACCAAAGAAATGAAAGATCTCTATTATGAGAAATACAGTACTCCGAAAAAGAGAAATTGAACAGGGCATTAAAAAATGTCACTGGGGATTCAGCTCAGTGAGAGTGTTTCCTGGCAAGCATGAGGCCCTGAGTTCAATCCTCAGCACCAAAAAAAAAAAAAAAAAAAAAGAGAAGAAACATCTTTTTTCCTGGATAAGCAGAATGAATATTGTCAAAATGGCCATATTACCAAAACTGATATATAGATTTAATGGTATTCCAATAAGATATCAAGAGCGTTCTTCACAGAATTAGAAAAATTAACAGAGTCAGTATCTTTTAGACAGAAGATAGTTGGATGACAGACTTTGTTTTAGCGATTTATTTTTGGATTCACTGTGGCAGTAATCTATGCTTAAGACTGTGGTTCAAGTAAATATTGACAGATTGGGCCTTTACCTTTTGTTTTATTTTGGTTTCTGTTTGCTCCCTCTACTTTTATTTCTGAGTTTCTCTTTTCTTTCCTTCTTGTGAGTCAACTGACTATGTTTTAGAATTCCATTTAGATCTATTTATAGTGTTCTAGAATATGTTGTTTTCTAGTTTTCTCAGTGGTTGCTGAACCATATTTACTCTTAGGAACACTATTCTTCCCCTTACGTAATATGGTTTTTAATGTATTTTTACTTCATATCCTGAACATCACATCTAATGATGTTAAGTTTTTGCTTTACTCATCAACTATGACTTCAACTTATAGTTGAAGATTAGTCTAATATACTTACCACTATTTTCACCCATTTTACTTCTTCTTTCCTTTCCAAAATTCCACGGATTTTTCCTGTTACTATTTTCTTTCTGTTCTGAAATCTTCTTTCAGTTGTTATATGATGCTAGATCTGGAGGAGACAAATGTTCTTCATTCTACTTCATTTAAAAAGGATAATTTTAGCAGATACAGATTCAATGCCTGATAGTTCTTATCTTTCAGAACTTGAAAAAAGGTTTGCACCTTTCTCTCAGCCTCATAGTTTTGGATAAGCAATCCATTGTCATTCCAATACATCGTTTCTCCTTGGCTACTGTTCACTTTGTCATTAATTTTTAGGATTTCTCATTAACTTGAGTTTCTTTGCTTTGTCCTATTTGATTTACTCAGTTATGACTATGCAGGTTAATATATTTTACTAAATTTGAGGAGTTTACAGCTATTATTTCTTATACTAATGCTCACAGACTTAAAGTTGGCTTATATCCCAAAAAGGCATCATAAATTGAAAATGCATTTAATATACTAACCTATTGAACATAATAACTTAGCAATGAAGTACACTGTAGATTTTCAGTTGTTAACTCTTTTGATTGCCTGGCAGACTGAGAGCTACAGATTGCAGCTGCCATCCAGAATCAAAAGAGGAAGGTGGTGCAGTATACCAGTTAATCTTAATTGTCAATCTGACTGAATTAAGAGACTCCTTGCAGAGGTTATTAGACATGAGGGGGAGCTACACTCATCACAGGATTAATCTACTGATATTCCTAGTTGAATGTGCTCCTAGGAGGTGTGGTCCAGTTGCAGTGGAATTTGAGAGATCTGTCTCTGGAGCATACATCCCTTTCTGACCCTCTTCCCCTTGCTAATGTAGTGCAGGCTGGCCTCAAACTCACTATGCAGTCCAGGCTGGCCTTGAACTTGCTGTGACCATCCTGCCTCAGCCTCCCAAGTGCTGAAATTGCAACTGTGCACCACCACACCTGGCTCACATTCTGGACATTCTTGTGATTCTTTTAAAATATTCTGGTTTAGCAAGTCATCTTTTAATTTAGTGCTAATGCATGCTTACTGGCCTACTGTTTCAGCTGGAATTCCAAAGCAATTTAGTTTCCAGATCCTTTGCAGTTCTATTCTAGTTTTCCTTATTCTTCTGTTACCTCTGCATCTACTGCCAAATTCCTCCTGTGCTGCCAGGGCTGTCTAGTGCCCTAAAAAGAAAACTCAGGAAAACTGGGCCTAGCTGACCTTCTGCCTTTGGGAGGAGGGCTGGGTGATGCCTGGAACCTCATAGATGGAAGCCTCTCAGTTTTCCAGCTGCTCCTGGGTCTTGGTCTGGAGTTGGAGGATCCTGGCAAGGTTGGTTTCTCTTTTTCAGACCTCTGACAGAGAAAGAAGGCTCCTCTTGCTTCTTTTTTCTTTATTACTATGTTTATGCCTGCTGGAAGTTCTGAATTACAGGCCTCTCTGGTTGGTGTGTGGAAAGAAAGAAACCCAGAGATCTCCCTGTGTTGTCAATCTTGAGCTTTTCTCTGGAGTCTACACGAGAGGAAAATTATTAAATAAAGTTGTTGTTTATGCCATTCTTGTGACGCCATCTTTTCACTAATTGCACTAGACTACTGGTCTCAAAGAAGGGGAATCAGTCATCCTAGAATTTACCGTTGTGAATCGCAAGTACCGGTTCTTGTCTCTGAGCAAACCAAAGGTTTGGAATGTTAAGTAACACCAGTAAGATAATGTTTGCAAATCTAATTAGTTCCAAGCTCAGGTATGATCATGGATTGCGATACATCAGTTTGACTTCAGTATGAGCTGCCAGCAGATTAACAAAGCTCTAGGGGTATCTGTGATTGATGTGGAGCAGGAAAGTGAGGGAGAAGCACCCACTGCGAATGTGGATGGCACCACCAATAGGCTTGTAGCCTGGACAGGTCAAAAAGGGTAAAAAGAAGGAAATGTTCCACTTTTTGGAAGAGCTTCAGGTTTTACCATGGACTTCGGACCTTGGTCTCCAGTTCCCGAAGCCTTCTAATGCAGACTCCCACCGTGGCTGTACAGAGCATCCAAGCCTTTGACTTTGACTGCTTCTAGATTCTCCAGCTCTCCACCATGCAGACGGCTAGTTTGGATTCTTCTGCCTCTGAGCCTGCAAGCGACCATCATGACTCTTTCACCCCTGTCCTGTAAGCCTGCCTAGTAAACCCCTTCGCCTAATTACATGTATGTTTTATATTGATGCTGTTCCTCTAGAGAATGCTAGTTAATATATCAGGGAAGTAGAAATCCAAGGTTTTTCAATAATACTAAATTAATTTTATACAAATTAGACACATTTTCAACTTTTCCATATCAATATTTCCCTAACATTTCTATAGCCCAGTACTCAGTGCTGAAGATTACCATTGTAAACACCACCTAAGAGGGCTGGGAAGATCTAATGAGGGAAAGTACGGAAAGCACTTAGCATGGCATCTGGTACAAGGTGTGTGTGCAGAGACGGTATCTAGCACACTTATTTCTATTGTGCTTTCTCCCATTCCTTTTGGCATTCCTCAGTGACCAATGACTTTTCTAATACACACATTTCACGTAGGGTTTAAAAGAAAACCAGGAGTATAGAATGAGCCCAATGCCGGAGTGTACAACCCAGAAGATATACTTGGAATTAGTGGCATTTCTTCTAGTGATTTCTTTGATTTTTGCGTTTGTGTCTCTTTTTTCTTGCCTTGAGAACTTTACTTCTCACCTCCACCCTATTAACATAAAATCAAGAGGTCTACTTTAATCCAGTAACTACATTTTAGGATTATTGTCTAAGACTGTGTACACATGTAGTATTTAGGAAGGACATTTTTCTGTTTTTTAAAATAAATTGAAATAAATTCTTATGTGTAGATTTGCCTCCAACTCGAAATATAGTTAGTTTTTTTTTTATTTCTGTTTTCTTTTAGTACTTGGAGATACCTTATTTTTATTAAATATGTTTTTAAAAATATGTAAAATGTTTTCATAATTCTGAATTGCTCAGTATAAATTGATTCATTCAAAGTACTCTAGATTCTATTTTATCAGCTTTGCTTTTATTTTTCACTATTTATCTTTGAAAATGTTAGCTCATATGTACACCTATAATTTATAACAAAGATCATTTATAAAAATTTATCCCTATCAATTATAAAAATGATAACATATTACATCTTCACTTGTTATGTACTATTTTGATTTCGTATTATATCTTGGAGGTTGTGCCACAGCAATGTACAAGATGTTCCTCATATCACTGTACTTCATTAAGTAAATAACCATAATTTATTTAACCAATTTAGTGTCTTTCTTAATAATTCAAGGGTCTCTATCATGGGGTATACTCAGCTTTTTTGTAAATAGGGAATCCTCTTTTAGTCCATGCCCACATTTTCACTGGCTAGAAGGAGTTTGGAGGTAAAAATAAAATAAAATAATCTATCTATCTATCTATCTATCTATCTATCTATCTATCTATCTATCTATCGATCTATCTGTCTGTCTGTCTGAATTCTCAAAGGGTCTAAGCAGGAATAAATCCATTCCAGGAATGTGTTACATTGCTAGTATAACCAATAACAAGACTGATTTCTTGTTTATAGTTTTCTGCTCACTGTAAACTTTACTTTTTGTTTTATTTTGTCATGTTTTTCCTCTTATCACCTAATTTTACTGTCCTAAACCTATTTTCAAATATGTAAAGACTGTTCATCTTCTACTTTTGTAAAGCGAGAGGAGAGCAGCACAGTTACAGGTCCGGTCCTCTGACCTTCGGTTACTGGCGCGGCCCTATTTCTGCAGAACCACTTTACTAGGAAGTATCCAGGCCTTCGCTCCGGGCTTCTTGGTCAAACGCTCTGCAAAGCAGCGAGCTTAAGGGGGAACGAATGGATTTTTCTACTGAAGATTCTCACATCTCATTTTTTTTTTTTTTTGAGGAACAGACATTTTACTTAAAATAAACCCAAAGAAGACTAGATTTTAAATATCGAATTTTTAGTTCCAAACGTGATAAAGCCTGAGTGCACACAAGCATTCCCACAAATTTACACACAAAGGATTTGAGTATTAAGTACACACATGTTCCCATGAAATCAGTAACTTTTTCCCACTGTCCCTTCCAGATACATTTTTATTCAAAACAAATGGTAAAAAATTCCATTTCTTTTTCTTCCCCTGGTTATTGTTTGTATCAAAGAGGGGAAGATACAATCTGGATCAACATCCTTGCTATCTTGGAACCTGTACTTCCATTTGTGGATTGGTCAGCTCCTAACTTTTGGAATAACTTATGCATAGAATAAAAAGCTGATTTTGAAGATATAATGGGATTGTTCCAAGATTTTGTGAGTTTAGGGTCAAAAGTAGCACATTAGGAAAAACTTTTGATAGCAGAGTCATTGTCAGTACTGCTCCAAAGTTTGCGAAAGAAATTTGGGCCAGTAGTAGATTGCTAATTTGTGATCTACCTGTACACTTATATTAACACTTTGGAAAAATTACATTAACAGGAAAACTCAAAAGAGAAATGAGTATCAAAGACAAAATCTTACAAACATCATCTTCATTAATGTAGATGTGTGGAGGAGGAGAAAGAGAAGCGGGAGAAAGAAAAAGAGAGGTAAATTGCAAAGGTAGAAGAAGTAAAGTCTGAGTTTTGAATATTCATTTAGCAAGTGAAACTACAAAAATTTAGTGAAATTCTAATGTCAATCACCTTTCAAAAAAAGTCTCAATCTGAAAAACAAAGTGTGTTCTGCTAACTCATTTTTACTCAAGAACATATGTAATTGGGAGGCTGAAGCCAGAATCATTTCAGGAAAAAGTAATTGATAATAATTTTAATTGATGTTAATAAGCACCATGCAATCATGTACTTCCTAATAAAATAGCCATCATATCTGCCAGCCAGAAGACAGTTTAGAGGATTTTAGGTCAGTGATTAATCATTGATTGTCTTAAAAATGCTTAATGTATTTCATTTCTCACTATGCTAACTCAACTTCCTTCTAGATATCAAGGCTTCAGACTGTTTTAAGTGGCCAAATGACTGTGTTCTTGTTTTCTAAAGTTCTACTGATGGCAGAGTAAATACATTTTACTAGAGACATAATCCTCCATCTTGTAAGATATTTTTGCCAATATAATCCGAAGTATTCATTTGCCTAGAAAAATACGTTATTCTGAAAAACTCCAGAACTAAATTACATTTAAATGCCCAAATATCCCTGTAAAATACTTTTTAAATTTTTCTATTATCAAATTTCTTACTTATTGCAATTTCTAATTGGTGTTCCACATTTATATTTTGCAACATTCTTGGAGCAGTGCCGGATATTTCCTGTTGGTCTTACATCAATGAGTATTAGAAGTATGAAATTGACTTTGTAGTTATTTATGGTCCAGAGGCGAAGGAAGGGAATGATGCCTCTCTCCTGAGTTCCTGGCTTAGGAATACCAGAAGCTGTTATAAAGCTCAGTGTGAAACACATAAAGCTAAAAATGAGGCCAAAAAAAATCACGAACTGGCATTCAATTTATTACTTGTGATGCCAAATAATAGAAAAAAGAACAGAAAAAAGAAATTAAAGTATATCTGCAGTCCAAGTCGAAGTGTGATTAGGAAAAGAGAGAGACTACAAGCAGAGAGAATATTGCTAGCTGCCCCTCTGTATCTGACTCCGTCTGTGTCTCCTCTATCCTGTCCTTGCTTCTTTGCTTGGGATTTGACTCTGGTTCCCTCTGAATCTTACTCACCAAATACTTAGTGGAAATAATATTTTTTTCCAATAACCTTATGTCTATTTCCAACATTCAGGCAAAAAGATTATTAAACAGCTAAAAATACAAATTTCCATTTGTAGATAAAACTTCAAATGCCATTCTATATATTTTTGATGATTTTATAGCTCTGAGCAATATAATTATCACTTACAATGTATAAGATTTATTTAGACAATTATAAATATAACATATGATGCAAAATACTACAACAGCAAATAAATGAAATCTTTCATCTTAGTCTCAGAAAGAAATTAAGATAACATTTCCCTAATTTATAACCAAAATATTACATAAAATTAATCTTAACAGTTATAGCATATCTAAGGTGTTTTATGTTATAGATTTCAAAAAACTGAAGACAACTTTGTCTTTTTATTGAAAGAGATTAGAGAGTAATGAGTTTTAATACATATACACACTGATATAAAATTATAGCAAAATAAGACCTTAAAGAGTATTGAAATCTTGTCAGTATTATTTTCCTTTCCTCTAGAACTCTGCACAAAATTGTAAATAATATTGCTAACAAACCTGAAACAAAAGCGAGGTAGAACTAGGTGGAACATTGTATGCAACTTTTTCTGAATTGGTGGATGTTAATTATACAGGGTAATGGGTCTCTGTGGTATTTTCACACATGCAAATTGGGATGGATAGCATGAAAGTATGATCAATGTATGCAATTTTTAAAGAAATCAAAGGTAATTTTTTTTTTCTTCTTGAAAGGACAAGTTCATTTACCATGTTACCTTTAATAAATGAAAATGGCAAGGCATGAATCAGACAGAGAGAAGATAATCAACTTCTTTAATTAAAGAGGCTTTAATTGAACTTTAATTAGAGAAAAGAAAAACAAATAGATTGAACCCACAGCTTTGAGGAAACCTTGAGCAGTAGCATCTGTTGTATTAGTAAAAGTAATGGCAAAGACAATGCTAAGGTGTACTGAACATAATGACAGGTGCCCTTACCTTACATTGACTCACCTCCTCTACATCTGCTCCAAAACTCAGACTGAAATTCGCCACTGTTGTAGTGTGAAGAGGTGGAGCCATTGGGTAGTAATTAGGTCCAGAGAGCTCTGCAGGTGCTAGATAATGTTGTTTCCAAGTATTGGTGAGAGCGGGTAGTTACGAAGTGAGCCTGCCTCCTGCTTCCCTTTTTATACATACTCATTGCCTTTCTGCCCTTCTGAAATGGCATTCCAAGCCCCTCACTGTGCTGGCCCCTCAACCTTTGGCCTTCCAGCCCCCAGAACCGTGAACTAAATCAGTCTATGTGCTTTATATATTGCCCAGTTTGTGATATTCACTTATAGCAACAGAAAACAGACTAAGATATCTAGCATCATTAAGCCCATATTTCTTTTCCTTTTTCCTTTTTTCCCTTTCTTCCTTTCTCTCCTTCCTTCTTTCCCTTCTCCTTTTGTCCTTCCTTCCTTCCTTCCTTCCTTCCTTCCTTTAATTGAACTTTAAAGGAAGTTCAATTAAAGTTTAAATTAAACTTCCTTCCTTCCTTCCTTTCTTCTTCCTTAAGCTGACAAATAAACACTATATCTGTTTATGGTGTATAATACAGTGTTTTGGGATACACATACATTTTTAAATAGCTGGCTAAACTAAGCTAATTGTATATGTTATCTCAAATATTTACAACGTATTTATGATAACATTTAAAATCTATTCTCTTAGCAATTTTCAATTTTACATTGTTATAGAGACAATGCATGGTATAATAGATCTTTTGAACATATTCCTCTTTTCTAAAATTTTGTAACCTTTGGCCACCATCTCCCCAAGCTTCCCAACACCCTCCTATTTTTCGCCCCTTTATAACTACTGTTCTACTTTCTTCTGAGTTAAACTTCTTTTGATTTCACATGTAAGTGAGATCACACAATACTTGTCTTTCACTGCGCAGATTCTTTCACTAACCTAATGTCCTCCAGATTCACCCATGTTGTCACACATGACTGGAATTTAAAAATGAAACCTAAAATCCATTAAATAAAATTTGGTAATTTGCCCTGAGCTCTCTATTTTCAGTTTTCACTGTATTGTCTGTTGGTGTTAAGGGTGGGAAACATTATAGTCTTTCTTATAAAGTTAGAACCAGGAATTCCCTTAAATGCTGATAAATTGGGAGAATACCACAGACATCTAAGGCATATTCCCATCCAGTGCCTCCATGTCAGTCGGTCCTCATACTGGTTTCATGAAAGTAGATCCCAGTGAGTTCAAGAAGATATCTAGAGATATATACAATCTTTTAAGCCTGAATTCTTAAATTTCTGTAGGGGAAAGCCAATAGTTACTGCGCAGCTGCCCCTCCCCCCAAAAACACACAGAGATCTACACACATTGAGATAGACAGATTATGATTCCATTTGCTCAATCCAAAACAAAATTTGCCTTTTAAAAAATGATACTAAAAAATTTAAAGCACTTAGATCTGTAGTTCTACACAACTATATTCAAGTAATGTGTTTCTTTTTAGACCTGTTACCTGCTCTGTTTATGGATTTAGGAATAGGAGAGAAACCACTTAGACAATAGTTGGAATAGGGTCCGGGTTAGGGACAAGGACTTAGGCAGAGGCAGGGACAGGTTTAGGGTTAGGGTTAGAGTTGGGGTTAGGAGCAGGGTTAGGGTATTTCCTTAGGCAAAATGAACTGGTCATTTCAACTTAACTAATATGAACTTTTCGTGTAAAACAGCTCTATTTCCATTCTATTTATTAGGCTTCCATGTAAGACTTTAAAATAAAAAGCGATAGTAGTTTTGCTTTTAAACATAAGCTCTTGGTGGGTATTTCTGTCATACTTTTTCCTATATTTTTTTTCTATCCTCCCCAAATTACAAATTCCATTTTAAAAATATATATTTCAATACATATTATAATTAGTTTCATTTATAGTACTAGTTTATCTTAGTTCATTGAGAAGAAAGATTAGTGTTATTATCTATTTCCTTTTTGTAAGAATCTTTTCAGTTTATGTTTTGTACTCTGAGCAACTACTTTGAAAATAATGATACACAGTGTATGAAATTTTGGTTCTTTTCTTAAAATAAAAAATCTGTTATGGAAGATAGAATAATACCGAAAGTAAGTAAATGTGAATAATATTTCATGGGGGGACAATAAAAATGTGTAACATTCTTGACTTATTTTTACCACTGTAGAACATCTCAAGCAATAAAACATATCAAGAATGACTTTAATGGAGAGAAGATCAGCCTGCAGCAAATTCAGGGGGCCAGTTTAAACACAGGTACAGAGAAGTAGATAATTGTGAAGCAAAAGTTGGATAAGAACATTGTTGCTTAAATTTTTTTATTAATTTCCATCATTTTATAGACCAAAATGTGTATCAGCATAAGAGGAAACACCCTTTATGTTTTGACTCAGTTGTTTATCTAATCTTACCTATTGAGTTTATTCAACAGGTGGACTTGCTCCATGTAGTCATAGGGTGAACTTGCTCCTCAGCCATACTTAAAGGTACTTCTGAGCATTGTCCTTTTGGACTTAAAGCCTGCTGCTCACTTACCTAAGTTTTACATCTTCATTAAGGCCTTAATCTATTAATCTGGGACAGTGGTGGTGAACCTATGGCACGTGCATTATTGTTTTTCTTTTAAGACAAAAGATGTCAATGTATGAGTTGCTTTTTCTAAACTAAAAACTCACTATTCAGGTTTAATTGCAATGTAGTCACTTTGCAATAAATAGGTGGGTTTTGGATTGCAGTTTGACACTGGATCTCTAAAAGTTTTGCCATCACTGCACCAGCACAGAATATCGAACATCTATAACTTAAAGGAGAAAAGGTTTTGGCCCATGGTCTCAGAGGACTCGATCCATGGACAGCTGGTTCCAGGATAGAAACATCATGGCAGAAGGTCCTGGTGGAAGAAAGCTTGTCAACTCATGGCATCTGGGAAGAATGCCCAGAAATGTGCTTTACTAATGTAGGCATCTCTCAACCCAGTCAAACTGACAGTTAAAATTAAGCATCACACCCAATGAACTCTTTCAGACTTTTCATGCTTCACTATTCAACCTATCTTCTGCAACATTATCATACATTCTTTATATCACTAAACTGATACTCTATACATGTTACCTTGTATCATCGTTTATGATGACTACATTGTTTCTGTGTTTCCACCTAGAATTTTAGGTCTTAGAAAGAAAAAAATAAGGTATGATTTGTATTACCAGATTAATATTACCTAATTCTAGCACAGGATTTCCTCAGTAGGAGGACATTTAGTCTTTGGGACTGGATAATTCTCACTTTGGGGCTGTCATATATAGTGTTTATAAGGTATTTAGTAGCCTGTCTAGTCTTTCCTCAACAGAGGTCAGTGGGATTCCCAATCCCCTTGTCACGACACTCAAAACTGTCACCAGCCATTGCCGAAACTTCATGGTTTAGAGTAACCGCTTGTGTACACAGGAGTTTGTAGTGTATGTGTTAGTGACCTTTGCTGACATTGAGTAGGGTATCATGTATACAAAATGTTTGGCCTGAACTCCATACATTTCTAGCATTTTAGAAGCATACAGATGTTGTCTTATCATTTTGACGTGTGAGTCTTTGTGAATGCTTATATTGTAACTTATACAATTACCTAGAATACCATGTTCTCTAAGAGTGACCTCATCTTCTTCCTCTACTTCCTCTCTCACTCTGTGAGCTACTCCTTTTTACCACGCTGGTCATGAAAAATGTATCTCAGGTAAGCCATTCCCATTTGGATTCTTGTATAGCAGCCGTGTCCAATAACAGAGATACAGTTTTGAAAAATACTCCTGCCTTCGGATGATTCCAGCAATGATATAGGCTTGAGTCGTTAAAACGAATGGTAATATTGCTGAACTTTATTGACTTATCCAAAGCCATAAAGTTGTTTAGTAAGAATAAGCTGTAGCTACAGATATTTTAAGTCTCTCATAAACCTCTATGTGGACTAATTTGTTTTCCTTTTCTTGAAATAATTTTAAATACATACACAATAGAATTGAACTAATAATTTTCAGAGGGCCCAATTATTCCTAGACCCACACTCTCTCAGAGTGTCAGGGGCAAAGGAGGATAAAGGATATTTACCCTTTCAGTTAACTGAAGAGCACTTTAATGAGTTACTATTATAAGGAGTTTTTCTCTCAAAGCCTCAGGCAGAACTGTTACAGGGCATGTCACCACAGTGCCTAAGTGGCCAGAGATGACTGTGTCTCCACGAACAATCAGCTCTTATCCAAGGAGTGCTAGATACCCAGGGGAGATGACCTTGTTAATATATAGTCTTTTTTTCCACGAAATAAGAAATATACTAGAGCCTAGCTAGGTACCTAAATTTATTCATATCATCCCCTTTCAATCTTTTTTAATCACATGAGTTTATACCACTTTCAACTTGTCTAGGAAAAAACTGCCCATTGTATCACCCTTTGTCATCTAATTGTACCCCAATTTCATATCTATGATGTCTTCCCACAATGTTTGGGAGAACACATACTCTGTGACAGAGGAGGCTACAATAAAAATATATTTTTTCAGAATCTGAGCATAAAATACACAATTCTACAAGAATCTATATTTTTCATGTGTAAATTAGTGAAAGTGCTTGTGAAAAAGTTACATGATTCTGTCTTATCTTGTTATAGTACAGTGATGATTTTAAATATAAAACATAGATTATTTTTAGAAATTAAGACATTATTCAACTATGTCTGTCCTTATTTGTGCAATGATTTCTTTCCAATTTCCTCCTCCTACTCTTCCTCCCTCTCTATCCCCTCCCTTCCTTCTTCTCCTCTTAGTCTCCTTGTTCTTTTGCTTTTTTTCTTCTTGTTTTTTTGTTTTGTTTTGTTTTTATGTTTTTTATCTTTTGACTACAGTGGGGGGGATGAGAGAAAGTGATAAAATAGATAAGCAGAAGAAATAATGAGACACCAACAAAACTGCAGAATTTTTACCTAAAGGGCTGGGCATTTAGCTCAGTGGTTAGAGTGCCTGACTTGTAAGCACAAGGCCCTGAGTTTGACCCCAGCACCAAATTTAAAAAAAAAGAATTTTTACCTAAATATGATGATGACGATTAACTGGTTCATGTATTTTGGTTTGTGCAAGATAGGCTGAGTGTTCTCTTCTTTCACTTCTCAAATCAAAGTTGACTCCTAGGTAGTTTTCCAAATGAGACAATTTTCACCCCTATAAATAAGACAACTCATGTTCACAGTTGCTCCAATTTTCCTTTTTGGTTTATTTTAAGGAGTGAAAACATGTACAGGAACAAATACACACAAAACACTCACATGTACCTATCAGCTCTGAGAGAAGAAGATCTGGGTATTTATCATTTCAGCCCTGAAACTTGTACAGTCCTCATCCTCAGTATAATAAACTATTGTTAAAATGAAATAGTGAATGGGTAAAATGCTTGCAGCTATCACTATCACAACATCATTTAGAATAGGGGGTATTATTTTCTTCATTTTTAGCCCTGTTTGCCAGAAAAATATTCCTCACTCAATGCACAGAGGTCAGACCCACTGAGGATGGGCAGGATACGGTTCTTTCCTAGAACCTCATATGAAACAGTGTACCTGGGGAGGAAAATTAACTCATACATGGAGGAACTGTGCCCCAAAGCTGTACATTTGAATTGGCAAAAGCGAGGAGATGGGAAGGTAAACAAGATCAATCCCTTTCCATTCTCCTGATGGATTATTCCAGTGTGCAATGTTTCATAAGCCTGTTGGAAGATACTCCATAAGACCAGGCAGCTCTTCATGATTTTCTTTTTCTGAAGGCATAGCCAAATTCATTGCATACCAGACTGTTCTTGTTTTCCTTAATTCCTTTGCCATGTGTGCACACTCTTGCTCCCCTCGGACTGTACCAGCTAGTCAGGTTTTTACAAGGAAGTGTTGCTTCAATCACTATTTCCTGGAAAACTCTGATTGAGACAGATGGAAACTAAGAGAACCTTTAAATAAATTGCCAGGTTTATAAAACTATTAGCTAGTGAAACTAAGAGTCAAATTGAGTCTGTCAGGCTCCAAAACATCTGTACTTCCCTACACAATTGGTTTCTATCCCTTGTGAAGAAGAAAAAATGTCCTATAACTGAAAATTGTTTAATTTTACTTTAATAATAGAAAGTTTATTATAGCATCTTTTATAATCTTTTGGACTTACTACGACAGTATTTATCATCATATTAAACACAGGATTATCCAACAAGAAAATTACTGCCCAAATATCAAATAATTGAGAATTTATTATTATTAGCAGTAGTATTAGGAAATCATGAGGAAAGATGATGGCTCTGAATCATAAGCTATCTATTCTTTAAGTCTGTTTTAGCCAAATTTAGCATTGATATAATTAGCAAATTATCCACAGTGTTATTTTATGTTATAGAAAGTCGATTGGATGGGAAAGAATAAAAATAGTAGTAAGCCTCAATAGTGCTATAGTAATGATCATTAGACTTGGGAATAAACATTCACAAATTCAATACAGAATGATAATATCTCTGTGTCACCAAGAATAGCCATGTTTGCATAAATTTTCTCCTCTGTGCAAAGTATAGTGCCATGGCAATTTAGAACACCAAACCTCTTTTACTCTGGAAAACACAGAAATCTTAACTGTGATATTGTAGTTGCATTTATATGCATTTTTTCTGTGGTGCTGATGATCAAACCTGGAGTCCCATGCCTGCTAAACACACTATCTATTACTGAGCTATACTTTCAGTCTTTACCTCTGTATTGGAAACTGTAGAACTTCCTCCGTATTACATACAAGTGAACATGTTTTCACCCTATTCAGAAACTGAAAAAGCTAACAGTGAAAATTTCATAAAGTGGTGTTTTGTTTGTAGAAAAACTGAGGAGATATATATATAGATATATATATATATAATTTTTCTTATTTCTTTTTTTTTTTTTTTTCGTGGTGCCAGGGATCGAACTCAGGGCCTTGGGTTTGCTAGGCAAGCACTCTGACACTCAGCTAAATCCTCAGCCCCTATTTTTCCTATTTCATACACATCTTTTCCAGAGGCATTGTAGTATTGAGTAACAACAGTCTGTACCATTTCTCTGCTTCTCATTTGAACCCAAACTCATTACCAATGGTTCATCACTCTCTTTCCTGCATTATGTCAGTTATGTAGATTACTATATTCATACATTCAATAAACATGTGTTGCTTTGTGACATGATCTGAGCTGGGGGGAGAACTGTTACGGTGTTTGTTACCAGCAGAAGAGTCTGACAAGCAAATAGGCAAGTATAATGTAAGCTAAAAGATACCTGATTGAGCTTTGCATTCTGTGAGAGCACACACATGAAGTAGCTTCCTCAGAAGTTAGGAAAGACTTTATCGAGGAGCCGACATATTAGCCGAAACCTGAAGTGAGATAATTTTATGAAGGACAGAGAATCTGTAAAAGTTTAAAACCAGAAAAATAATTTGTGTGGAAATTCATTATGAAGGAGCTATGCAAAATAAAAGGTGTTAAAAAGCAAGTCCTCACAAAGAATGTCAGGACATAAGATATTTGTCATTCAAAATAAAAAATTCGGTACAGAATTAATGTAATGAATGTGACCATTGTATGTAGAATGTACCAATGCATGTTCTTGGTTTAAAAAAAAAAAAAGAAATTCTAAATCACAAAAAAAAAAAAAAAATTAGGGCTTTATCTTGAAAGTGATGAGAAGTCACTGAAGCTCTTAAATGAAGATGCTTTAATGTATCTTAAAAGAAGAATGACAAAATTGAAAATTTGGCTGAGGAAGAATGCTTATGAAGAGATGTGTACGTGGGGATGAAGGGCTAATACTAGAAGCCGTATATTAGAGACAGAGTACAGCATCAGTCTAGTTGAGAGATGATCTTCTGAATTTAAGTAACTCTAATAGGGACGGTACGGCAGCCCTGGTAATCGGATTCCCAGATCACCCAACTAAAGAGGGTAAAATTAACTGAGGCTCTTGGCTGTTTTACTCTGAAGTCTATCTCTACATTTTCACTGAACTTACACATCTTACAGGATAAAACTAAGTGCATCAGGCTTGATAAAGCAGGGCAACTCCTTGAAGACATGGGCCTCTCCTAGCAGAGTGACTTTGGCTCAAAGATTCCTAGATGTTCTTTCCAAAATTTCCTTAGGAGTTTGTCATCACCTAAGATACTTCAACATACTCATTTCCTCCCTTCCTCCCTTCCTCTTTCCCCACCTCCATCTTTTCTTCACTTCCTTCCCTCTTTGACTCTTTCCCTCTCCCCATCCCTTGCAATCTTATCTGCATAGAGATCTGGTACATTTTTTTATCCTCCAAACTTCTTTCACTTTTTCTCATAAGAATTACCCTAGTATCTTGACTGTTTTGTCCTGTTACGTGCCTATTTCTAGGAGAAACTGGATTGACACAGATAGAAAGAAGGAAGCAGATGGAGGAATTATTAGACCTAAATTAGACCTAAATTGGACCTAAATTCATGACCCATATTTCTGAGAAGTTGGAATTATTATTCTCAAAGATATAAAATGCATGAGGAAATTTGCACCTTTGATGCTCGTTTCTGTTTAATACAGGTTGAAAAGTATTCAGCCAGCTTGTGAGACTCCAGTCTTCATGTGGCCGATGATGGTGGTGGTGTGTGTGTGTGCACGCGTGTGCACGCGCGCACGTGTGTGTGTGTGTCTGTGTATTAACTTCTGTGAATATCTAGAACAATTTATCTACCTATTTGTTCATAAATATTCTAGCCAAAGATCATTTTCTCTGTCTGAATTTTCACGCTATTCTGTGATTACTTTGAATTTCCAGTACCTTAGATTATGAGTCAACATTCTCAATTCAGAGATAGAGTAAGAGCAGTTTCTGTCCTTCAATATGAGTGGAGTTTTGCAAAGTATACAACTCAAAAGACAGATTTGGTTTAAAAAAGTTTGTTTGAACATTCACCTTCCCTACTTCGAAGACAAAGATCCCAGTCTAAAAGGGAGTGAATGTTGGAAATCAAGACAGAGGTGTTTCACCTTTAATGCTGATGACGGCTGTAACGAGCAATCTCCTGAAAGTCATTTCTTCTCAGGTCAGAGAGGGATGATTCTTCCATCAGTATATCCCAGAAGCTGTTAGAGCAACAGTGTTATTGTGTCCAGTTGCTTAGATTACTGTGCGACTGTGGTCACTCAACCTCCTGGCTGTTAGTACAGATGACTAGGAAGGCAGAAGTCAGCCGAGTAAGTATTTCTGAGAGCAATCTATTTAGAGGTTGGTTATCCAGGTACATTGAGAATTTTTATGCAGAAAACAAGCACCAATCATTTAAAAATAAATGCCTAACACCCAATCACACTGTTTCATTCCAAATAGCCTTAACGTCTAAATTCAAATTATAGTATTATAACTAGTATGTATCTGTCACATTTATATTTGAGATACTTACATTTCAGCTATTTATCTGGCAATCAAAGAATAAGTTGTAGGAAAACAGTCTTTAGCTGATAGACCTGGACCCCGGAAAGGACATTAACCCGGGATATCTTTTTCGGGACAATAGCGTAAGTGCATAGAACATAAACATATTTGTAGAAACTCTAATTTTGTCCACCAAGAAAATGGGTTAAGTAATGTGCTATGAGTAGGATAAGCAATAACGTATTAAACATTTACAACACTTTTGTTATCTTCTTTGGGATTAGAATCTATCGACAAGATTGAAATAAAATAGGTAAATGTATAAATAAATTTATAATTACGATTGTGAAAATTACTATGAAAGAAAATAAATATTATATAAGGGAGTAATGAAGAGATTCATTTAGATTGTAGAAATATCAGAAGGCATGTCTGAGGGCTTAGATTTTGAACCCAGACCTAAGAGAAATACGGGTTCAACAAATAAACAATAAGCTAAATATTTTTAGCCAAGAAAACTACAGATGTAACATCAGATAGAAGTATGATACTTTGAATATCTTGTACGATTATAATTTTACTGCAATTTAGAAAGAGAGCCCAGATTCTATATGAGATTATATGAAGTCTGATTGACATGCAGTGTAAGTTATGGCAAACATTGTAGGCAACAATAATGAGTTTGGTTTTTATTTTAAGGTCCAGGGAAAGCTTTCTCATGCATTTTTTTCACTCATTTTTCATTCATTTTTTTGCTTAACGGGAAGCGATAAGATCTGACTAACATTTTAATATGTTAACTGTGTTTTTTGCAGGAACAACTGTGGTTGAATTATTGAAGTACAGATAGAAGATGGCATTTAGATCGGCACATTGGTGACAGCGACGGAAGTGAATAGTTATATTTCAGATTTGCAAGGCAGAATTGATAGATAGTCACAGAGGTAGAAAATTCAGAACAAAGAAATCTGGGCTACTGATGATGATATCTGATTCGGGGAGAAGGGCAATTCAAGGAGGAAAAAGTCACAAAAATGCATGAAAAGCCTCAGCCTTATAATTTCTGTGTTCACAAAATTTATTGTCCGCTCTAAACAGTGACACTCGAGAGTGAGAGAGAGGCCTTGACAGCTAGATTGAGACAACATGGATAAATCGTGATCATCCTAAGCAAACTGATCATGGTCACTCATTACTTCTCAGGCTGCACTCCTGTGCCCCTTTCCTTCTATACCTCCCTCTGATCTAGTGATGCTCAGTAATAATTGGACTCCATGTTGCACAATGCAATAGGTGTTTGCACATGTTTCTTTGCATTTGATTTCTCTGTGGAAAGAAATCAAAGTTCTTTTTCTGTTGTGAAAAAACTTCTTTTCTGATATCATACATTCCTGGTGGCTTTTTCCCTTCTGTAGCTAATCCTCAGTTTACTTAGAGGTTCAATTTCTTTTAGTCACTCAATAAACACTAATATGTGTAGTTCTTCCACTGTTCCTTTTAATCAGTGTCTCCATTTCCCCTGACATCAACTAATCCAAAGACAACTCACACCCAGCTTCAGGCTTGACCTCTTCTCAGAGCAGCAAACAATATCTGTAGTCATTTAACACTTTGTAGTTGACTTAAATTTTCAAAAGCATCTGGTACAGCATATCCAGAAACAAATCCAAGAATGGCTTCCTCCCTCTTTGTAAATAGGGCCACCACTCACTCATTTTGCAAGCAAAAAACCTAGAAATTATCCTCAATACCTCACTCTCCCTCACTCACCTGCCAATTTGCTCACCACATGTCAGCACTGTCCACTTCTTGTGAACTTTCTTTTTGATTTCCTCAACTTCTATTACCTCTCTTTGGATCTTAGCAAAAGTTTCATTGCTATTCACTCTGGCTATTTCATGCTTGAACTCCTCCAATTAATTTTCCACATTGTAGTGACAGTGGCTTCTTACTAATTAAAATTAGATTATACAACATCCCCACCTCTAAACAGAGTTTAAAACTGAGACTTTTCAATGGCATAAGACTCTTCAGTGCCACCGAAGACATAAAAGACAAAACCCTTGATAACGGGGTTTGCTAGGCTGTGGGAGCTGAGGTCGACTTCACAGGAGGACTTTGCAGTATCTGCCTGTTTGACATCTGTGTTTTGTTAGTTTTTTAGTTTTTTAAATTGCCATCTTGCTCCTTCCCAAGGACCTCTGTACATGTGAATCCTAACATCACCCTCCCCACAGCTGTACACTTAACTTCACCCGGTTAGCTCATACTAACCCTTCAGCTCTCAGAGCTGTGCCCGCTCCTTCAGGGAATTCCAGCTGGTTCTCCAAACCACCTCAGATGAAGGCTCTGATGAAGGCTTTTATTAAAATGTACCATTTCTTTCCAGCAATTTCTGTCCCCTCCACTGAAGTGAAAGTTCCATGAGAGCAGACATAAGGGCAATTTTTCCTTGATCCTAACATGGACAGAGCACAGAGAAGGCACAAATTAGAGGATTTAGGAAATATTTGTCAAGTGACTGAGTGATTTCTAACTGAAACCACTTCTCCTATACACACCGAACAGAAGATACGGTGCAACGATTTTGTCAGCATCTAATGCTGAAAGACTGTCCCATTTTGAGTCCATTCTTCCTTCTGTTCTGCTGTAAGGAATCTCATCCATAAATCTCATCCATAAAATGGGAACATGCAGGGTCTCTCCAAGTGTCAGGGTGACTCCTAAAACATTCTGACACTTAATAGAGCCACTCTACAATAAACATAAATTTCCACCGCTAATTAGGTGTCACCATCGACACCACCACCTGGCCACTATGAGCTGTTGAGCCGTGTTAATTGATTCTTGCTGTAAAAATATCAGGTAATTAGGAAAGACTGTTTTGTTTGAAACACGCTTGCCCTTGTGCAAACATCCTCGAGCATGCACACTTCTTCCACACACACTCATACACAAAGGCACAAGCTCAGTTTTTTTAATCACCACACCACCACTACCTAGGTTAATTTTTAATTTTATAGTTAAATGCAGCAAAGAAGGAATATATATTTTACATATATATTTTTAATCGCGTGGCATAACCCCTGATCTGCCCTGAAATGTGTATACAGCTCACAATGTATATTGTAGGTAATTATACAAAACGTTGTATACAGAATTTCCTGTATGAGGTTTTCATGCAAATGAATAGTGTGAGAATGGCTATGTTGGTACTGACGGGGACTCTAACAGAAGGGAGGTGTGCCCTGATGGCATTGATTTACTCTCTTTTTTGGGCCTCTCCCTCCCTTTCATCCCCCAGTTAAGTAGCACAGTGGCTTTTCACCTCCCCTCCTGGTTCATCTGGCCCAGGAGGGCTCCTTCTCCCAATTTGCCCACACCAAGCCGTGAGCACTAAATGAAGCGAATAATTTGGTGCACTGTGGGGGGGGGGTGGCAGTGGGGATGGGGAGGGACGGGACAGCTGACAGTGAATGGTGTCAGCTGCAGAGGCAGCAGAAAAAGCCGACGTCTTAATAAAACAGCCTCAGGCGAAATCCCATTAAAGCCTTCAGAAGCTTGTTTCCCTGCAGTTGAGCAGGTAGGCGTTGAGCAGTGCAAGCAGCCCTGACTGCTCTCAGGGAGCCCAGTTCAAAAAAAAAAAAAAAAAAATTTGAGTGCATTTTTTTCTTAATATAAATCATCCACCAGCATAGCTCCTCAGAGTCATTTGCAAGGCAGAGAAAGAGAGAGTATAGGAGAGAGGAAAGGAGGGAGGAAGGGAAAGAGTTGAGGGAGAGAGGTACAAAGGGATGGAGTTCCTCTGCCCCAGCAGGAGCAGTGAGCAGGCTGCGAGTGCACCCATTAGCGGCCAGGGGAGACCTCTGGCTGACCCTTGGCGAGCAGGGGACAGGTGGCGCTCGGGCAGAATGACAATGAGGATGGGGCATCGAAGAGATGCATTGTGTGGTCAGCTCCTAGGCCAAAGGACGGCAATGAGTTTCTCCCAGTACACCATCCGGTGGAGAAGCAGATGGGTTAAATACGGAGGGACAGCGCAGTGACTGCATTTGAAAAGCAGGCTGATCCACTGTCAAGGAGGCCACAGCAGCAAAGAGGAACATGTATGTACACGGATGTGTCCCCCCTAAGCATGCATTCAGTATGCACAACACAGTTTGTACTAACTGTGAAAAATGTGTTTTTAGGGTTGGTAGAGTACGTCTACAAGAGCTGCTTCAGAGGTTTACTTGGTGACGGGCTAATCGTCAATGTTTCAAAGCTTCTAGGAAAGAGATTGCCGATTTCCTGCCACTTTCCAGGCTCTCCGGTCAGGGATTTCATTATCGTTCCTATAAAGTACTCCTCATATTACAGAGATAGATAATTTCCAAAAGGAAAGAACATATTTTGTTGACAACCCCTAAAAGTTAATCTGAGCGCAAAACTTTAGTATCACAAATTTGGACAAAATTTAGCTGATAAAATGATAACTTTTTTCAAAATACACAATTAGAGGCCATTAACTATTAAGAGTTCTAGCTATTCCCATTAGTTAGTGCAACTTTATTTTGCTCAGTGCAATCTATGTGGACTTGAAAAATTGTGTTAATTTAAATTTATAAATTGAGTCAAGTTTGAATATATAAACACCACTGTTTAAGTAATAGTCTGTGATGAAGCCTTAGTAAGATAAATAATAGTAGTGCTATTTTTATTTGTTAGTGCTATTTTTATTTATTTGTGATTAGTTCTACTAATCACACTTTCTGGAGATTCTTCGCTGTTCTTAAGTTTCACAAGTCTAGTCTTTCACACTGGAGAACCAAGTTCAATGAGCTCGGTCCTCTTACTGGGAAAAATGGTAATACTGGTAGAAGTTTCATGAGAGAGGGCTAACTGAGGTTTAATTTAAATATTTTCTAATTAATCAAACTCCATATTTGTACTTTGGGCAAGCTGTAAACAAATATAAAATAAAGATGCAAATGATTGGTTTTGTCAAGCTACCTGAGATTGCTGGATTCCCTGTAACATGCCAAGCGGCTCTCCACTCCCCGCATCGATGGCTCTTCTCTGTGTCCTGACCTCACCCCTTATCTGACTTCAACACTAGAGGAAGGTCTAACAGGATGAGTCAAGTCTAAGGGATATTAATAGGAAGAGAATTAATCTTCTAATTCTGCACAGGGGCTATTTGACTTCTGTATCTCAGAGATTCTTTACTCTTTCTTTTTTTTAATTAAACGTACCATAGTATTTCTTTTGGTTTGAATTGAAGTGCACCTTTATAGCGCCAAATAAAGTCCACTGCAAAATTGGCTTGCAGCAAATTAGTTAGCTTCAATGTTCTAGTCTGGGCCTTTGATATAAAACTCTTTTCCCCCTTCTTTCCCCTTGGGTTTGTCTCTTACTCCGTAAGAATATAAAACATAGAACGCAGCGATGTGGGCAAACCCACACTAGATTACACAGCTCTGTGGTCTATTTATACCACACCCCCGAGGGAGGTGTTATTAACTCACAGTTTAGGGCATAAGGAGAAGGGTGGTCATTCAGCATGCTCTAACCTCACATGTGTGATCTCCAGGTGGGAGGAGCCTGTGTCTCTGCTGGGTCTGACCAGCCTCCCTACTTCTCTCGGTTCTGTGCATGAGCATGCAGAGGAGCACGGCATGAATAGAATTATTGCTGTTTTTGTTTGCTTGTGCTTATTGCAAAGTCTCTTTTTGTCCATGTCTATCATGGAACATGGCATGATTCTAGGGAAAAGGTTAAGGATTTGAGGTTTCAGGATTCTATGTCTTGGAAATTTTCCAACTTAGTATGATTAGCATTTGGTTTAGGTACAGCAGATTAGGGTGATCATAACCTCAGCAGCTCAGGGTGTGAGGCAATGCCTTGTCTGCAGGGACAAAAGCTCATGAGTAGGGAGAGACCTCTAGTGTTAATACCTCACACTGCAAGTACCCGTGCAAGGAGGCTGAGCTAGATCCCTTACGGAGGGTGGGAGGATATTAGGAGTCTTACAGAATTTGTATTGTGAGTTTGAGAAGGTTTATGTCCCAGAGGACTTTCCAGGACACTTTCTGATCCAGAGAATAATATCCCTCATGAAAGACTCAGACCCTGGTCTTCACAAAATCATTCACCAGGGTAATCAGCTAAAAGCACCCAGAGCCTCTCAGTCTCTGGAACGGTAGTATGTGGAACTGGAAGATGTAATGTCCGCAGCATCCAGTGTTGTGTTCTCACTTTAACCAAGTTCTTTGCTCCATTGAATGACTGTGGTTATGCCTTTTAAAGACCCAAGATATGAGCTTAAGTGCATTGAAATGATGGAGTGGATACACTATCAGCTTTTTAAGTGCTAGAGAAAAGGGACTATTTCCTGCTTTCCACAGAGAAAATTGCCAGGCAAGGTCTTAAATGGTTTGCTTTGTATCACATGCCTACTCTAGGCGGGACAAAGCTCGGTGTTTATAGGACACAGCTCCATCCTTAGGTCAGGGAAATCACACGAGCACTCTTTGCAGAGGGCTCCAGAGGACGGTTCGCATCTCCTCTTGAATGAAAGAGTGTCAGTTCCTCAAAATACAGAGCACGCTGTCTAAGGTTGTCATTAAAACAGAAGTTCACTATAACTACATCACTCGCTCTTCCCATTTTTTTTAGATTTATCTTTTTCTCCCATATAGACATTACATTTTACACGAGATTGCATTTTTGTTCGATAAGAGTCATATCCAACACTTACACAGTCCTAACTATAGGCCCAGACTTTGTCACACCCCCCCATCCCCTGTCATGGGAGAAGATGGCCGTAGTCATTCAGGACAAACTCGGGGAATGGTCATCATCATAAACTTGGCCAATTGGTATCCCTAGGGAATAAAAAGAAGTCAGCAGAAGGCCCTCACCAGAAATTAAATGTGAGACAGTGACTTCTTTCACTGCAATAATAGCCCACTTGCTCAAAATGATTTTATCCAACATCCAATTCAAGGGAGCCAGGAAGCAACGTTCTAACATCTTCTTGGAATAGAGAATACCCAGAATATCTCTTGGTCAGTATTAATATCACAGTAATTTGGCTCAGTTTTTCTGGAACTTCTATGAGTTGAATACTCAATTTCTAGGATTTATTCGCTATGCATTTTGTCTCTATGTATTTGTTTAGGTTCTGCAAAGATGCACAAACTTATTTCTTGGCACTGTAACTAATACTTGTCTTCTACTTTATATATCCACAATGAAGCTCATGTGTTCTGTCAATAACGTTGCTCTTATCTTTCACCCATTGTTCATAGCAACATTAATTTTATCTCATTCTGTAATTCTCAGATATAAGTGTTACGCCCTTTCTCTCTTTCTTGCATCTCACATTTTATTTTTGTCGTGTCTATATTTGGAGTGTCTTTATTAATTTTCCCACTATGTCTTTAGCCTTCTTGCTAACACAGTAGCCCTAATCACCAACATCATCAAAATTACTGCAAAATCCTCTGAATTTGTCTTAGCACTTTGGCTCTCACACATCTGCTGTCAGTTCAACTCATTCAGGCATCTCTGCAGCGTAAACTGCCCGGGCCTCTTCCACACTCCAGTGCACTGGTGCTTGCCCATCACAGCAGTGAGTCTGTGCAAAGGCGTGTGGCTAGCTCCTCTTTCCCTCTGTCATCCCCTTCTATCATTTTCTTTTTAGCTTGTTCTGTTCTAACCACATTGACCATTTTGTTGATTAACTTACTATTCTTGAATGTGACCATGGCTCTAAAATCACTTACTCCAGATTTTATATGCCTCATTACTTTTTTTTTAAATTTTCTTTCTTCACTTTTTTTTTCTTTTTTCGCTGCTTTTTTTTTTTTTTTTTTTTTTTTTTTTTTTTTTTTTTTTTTTTTTTTTTTTTTTTTTTTTGAGGAAGGATCTCACCCTCTAGTTTAGGCTAGTCTTGAACTCACTATGTATCCCAGGCTGGCCTCAAACCCACAGCAATCCTCCCGCCTCAGCCTGTCAAGGGCTGGGATTACACTCATACGACACCACGACTGGATCTCAGCTTTCTTTTTATATATTAGCTCACCAAAATTTTCTTTGATTACTTTTTTCATCTTATTCTCTGTCCTTTTCCACTTTAGTTCCCTTCAGAGCACTTTTCCCCTCTTGGCATATATTAAATTGTCTTTAACTTTGTTTTCATTCAGCCTTTCAACCATAAATTTTTGAGACAGTAATAATTTGTGTATTTCAGTACATTATATACAGTACAATACCAGCAAAAGGTAGATGCTCGGTAAATGCTGAATAAATAAGTGAAAATCAGACTGAACGAATGGAATTTGAGAGGTTTACTTAGTTATAATCCCACATCTAATTTGAAATTTTATTCCACCTTTTTCCCCTAAAACCACTGTAAGTTTTTCTTGTATTCTGATTGTGCATTTATGTAGTACACTGTTTGTTCTACATTTATTGATGATATCTTTTAGGCTAGTAACTGGAATGTGCTTTAAAATTGTAACTGCAGTCATTTTTGTTTGATAATTTTTTCTTCTTGTTTTTATCTATTGTAACAAGGTTTTCTTGAAGGTCGAATGACGCTTGGTCGTTTCCCCAGCTGTTCACTTGTCTTTTCCATAAATGCAACTTACTTCCACACATCTAGGAACTCTAAACAATTTCACCACCAGCCCCCAGAATAAGTTTGACCTCCTCCCTGTCCTGGAGCCTCCAGCAATGGATTTGTGGACAACACCAGAGGTGGCGTAGCTAGGACCCTGCACGCGGATCAGGGCTGCTGTCTTGAAAGCTGAAACCGCCTGTGGCCGGAAGGACTTAGCCGCTGCCCACTTTGTAGCAATCACCATTTTCTTGTCCCTTCATTGTTCTCCTGATTTTTGAAAGTTACACTGTATTCAGGTAAATTTATATAAAACGAAATGTACCCAGTTAAGACGTATACTTTGAAGGGTTTGGACGGGTATGTACAGCTGTTTATTCACCCCTACAGTCAACGTTGTGCTAGTTTTACACAACGCAATCAGTTAGGGCGTCTCTACCGCCATCAAAGGTCCCTCCTAACTGTGTGCCATCTGTCCTCTGACCTCTGGTTCTAGGAAACCAGAAATCTGCTTCTTGTCACCATTGATTTGTTTTTCCTGTTCTGGAATTTGTTGCCATTAGCGTGGAGCAAGATGTCTTCTCTTCTGTCTGCCTTTTTTCCTCCACAGGTTTTGGAGATTGATTCAAGTCACTATGTATCAGTAGCTCGTCACATTATTGCTAGCCAGTATGGGTTTAACCATTCACTTACTGGTGGACATTTGGCATTTTTACAGTTTGAGGTTAAAAATGAGAAAAAAAATGTTATAAACATTTGGGTACAAATATTTGTGTGGGATATGCCTTTATTTCTTTGGGGTAAATACCTATGAGTGGGACTGGTAGACCGTACGGTAAGTATAAATTTAATTTTCTAAGTAAATTCTCAACTCTTTTCAAAAGTGACTGTGCCATTGCATATATGAATGAGAGTTCCTGTTGCTCCCACTTGATATTGTCTATCTCTTTTTTTTGTGTCTATCTCTTTACTTTTAATTTTTCAGAAGTTTATATTATGATAGGTCATTATGGTTTTATTGGCTTACATCTGTTCGCAAGTTAAATATCATTTTATGTGCTTATCAGCCATTTTTTTCATCTTTTGTTAAATATGTGCTCAAATGTTTTGATAATTTAAAAATAAAATTTATTCACCTTCATATTGTTGAATTGTAGGAATCTTTAAATATTTCTGGCTATCAGTGTTTTAGTTCGTAGACATATTACCAATGTTTCTCCTAGACTGTGGTCTGACTTTTTCTTAATTTTGTCTTTTGAAGCGCAGTAACGTTAGATTCTGATGAAGAATAATGTTAATTTTTACTTCATGCACTTTGTATCCTATAAAAGTTATCTTCACTTAACAAATTTTGTGGAGATTTTCCTCCATGTTTCTTTTAGAAGATTCGTATTTTTAGCTCTGAACTATGGGTCTAGGGTTGATTTTGAATTAATTTGTATATATCGTGTGAGATGAAGGTCAAGATTCACTTTTCCTCTGAAGATGTTTGTCCTGATTTTCTGGCTCCATTTATTAGAAAGTACTTTCTCTTCATCAAGTTCATTGGCATATCAGCTGAAGTCAAGTGACCTTGTATGTGTTGGCTTATTTCTGAGCCTTGTGAAATGCTGTTCTACTGGAATGCATGTCCGTTATGATGCGGATTCCATGTTGCTTTGATGAATGTAAATCTTGACATTATTTGGTAAGAATTCTATTTAAATTTTTAAATGTTTTTTGTTACTCTAGGTTCTTTGCAATTCTAAATAATTTTAGAATCAGCTTGGCAATTTCTTTAAAAAATAATGAGCTGTGCTTTGTTCGAGATTGCACGGAAAGTCTACATTAACTTGAAGAGTTGTGATCTTAACAATATTGAAGCTTTAAATCCATAAGTATGTCACAGTTTTCAATATATCTAGATCGTCTCTAATTTGCCTTTTTGGTATTTCTGGAAATAATTTTTATTTTATATCATAGTTGTGTATTTCTAATTAAAATAAATTGATTTTTATATATATACTTTTTTCCCCTGCCCATTTTTAAATTCACTTATCGAATCAAATACATTTTTGAGAATCTTTAGAATTTTATACATATTTTATGTGCAGAAAAAAGATATTTTGTGTTGTTCTTTCCGATATGTATGTCATTTACTTGTTTTGAATTCTTTATCACACAGTTTAGATACTCTACTAGCGTACATTATTAGTAAGAGGTGTAATATTACTTTCATTTTTGATGTTGGGGCAGGGGGAGAATATTAACTCTCATTATTTCAGAGGTGTAGGTTTTTGTAAGAAATGTCTAACAGATTAATGAAGTCCCCGATCATATCAGTGTCCTGAAAGCTTTCAACAATTGATGATGGTTGCATGTATTGCATATAATATTTCCTTTCATTGTTGTCGTCCTATTCTATCCTTCTGTGTTTATTCATTTTATTTGTGATTTTTTAAGTTTCCATTTCATACAAGTCTATTAATACAGTCCTGCATTTGTTTGTTATATATTTATTCACTTCCCGTGGTTTTGTCTGTATATGTGTGATGAGAATATTCAGCATTTACCCTCTCTACAAATTTCGTGTATACAGTAAAGTATTTTTAGTTGCCATCACCATGCAGTATTTGTTCAGTCCTGCACATCTGAAAAACTGTATCCTTCAACCAACATTTCTGAGTCAGCTCTTCTTTTCATGCCCTCCTAACTCTACAAGTATACTTCTATGAGTTGGAATATTTTAGGTTCCACAAATAAGTGAAGACATACAGTATTTGTTTTTCTGTGTCTTAGCATTATCTCCTCATATGACCATGTATGTTGTCACGAATGGCAAGATTTTCTTTTTAAAGGCTGAGTAATATTCCATTTCATGTGTTTAACTCACTTTCTTTATCCATTCATCTGTCTGTGGACAGGTGAAGGTTTTTTCCATATCTTAATTATCATGAACAATGGCAAAATTAAAATGGAAATTCAAGTTAATATCAGAAGTAGGATGTTGAATCAGATGATAGATTCATTTTCAGTTTTCTGAAGAACTTTGGTAGGGTTTCCCTAACTGCTGTATTAATTTACACTCCATTCAACAGTATTCAAGGATTACTTTTTCTTAATATTCTTGCTAACATTTGCAATCTTTTCTTAAATAATAGTTACTGTGCTGGAATACAGCATGTCCAGGTGTTGTTTGTTCAAGGTTAATAATATCCAGTATATAATGTAGTCTTTCAACATGTACTTTGAAATATTTTTATTATTTTAGGGCAGATAACTTGAATTAGAATTTTCAGGGGTTTTTTTGTTTGTTTGTTCTTGTCACCTACCTATTTTCTCACTTTAGTTTTCTTCATCTACATTCAGTATTGTAACTGATTGCTAAAGTCTACCTCCTTTTAAATTATTTAAAAATTTCATTGTTTTTGTATTTCCCTTAAATTTTTATGTAATGCATTTCTTAGCTCAGGTGTCTTTATAGTTCAGCCTTCCTTTCTGAAAATAATTTCTTTTGTTATTCTTACCATAGTTCTGTGCTCTTGTATTTTAATTTCCCTAAATCTGATTTTTATTGTTCTTTCACATTTGTTATCATTTTCTTATCCTCTTTCAGCTTTTTTTGAAGTAGTTTTTCTTCTGTTTTTTTATGTAAATCTCTGTGGTAATTTTATTTTCTATTGGAGCGTTGATCTCATCCTTTGTTTCTTAACATAAATTTGCATGGACTTTGATCGATTTCTACTTTTCATATTTATGTGGAATTACTTTTAGTCAGTTCTTAATCAGAGGACGTTAGGAATCTTTCTAACTTCAAAGGACTCTGTCTTCTGCTGTTTAGTTCCCGATTCCGGTCTGCACCACCATTTGATGTTGATTTGCTCTTTTTATGGTGCATGATTTTGACTCTACTGCCAAGTCTTCCTTGTTGTGGGTGTCTGTTCTGGGATGAAACACTAATGAGTTAGAGAGTTATAGGGCCTCCCTGCTGCAGTCTCTTTTGTTCTTCCCATGATGGAGTCTCTGCAGCAGCCTCCTGTGGAGAGGGTCAGTCCTACCTTGCGCCACCTCCTGTTCTCCAGTTATCTGGACTGCTTTTCATTCAATACTTGTCGTTCCTGACGTGCTTCTCCTGCTGCCTGGTCCACCAGTAACTGCCTCATTACTCCTTTCTTCTCTCCATAGGTACCACACCATGTAGCCTGGATTGTTTTCTTCCTTCTCCTGATTCTATTTTAAAGAGTCTTACTACTTAGATTTGGGTATATAATTCCTTTGTCAATTTTATTTGGGATTTTAAAGAGATTGACAGTCTATGCTGCTATGTTATCATCTCTCCAGAGTTCCCTTATTTATTTTTTTAGTTTAAACAAATTCTATCTCTTCTTGTTTTATCTCTTATCCACTTCCAAACTCTTCTAAAACATCTTGCTTGCCTACCTTAGAAGAGAGATAATTAACCTATATGATATTTAGCCTTAATTATTCTTTATGATTTAGCATGTTACTTTACAAAACCAGCAACATGAGAAACATTTGCATAATGAAGCTGACAAGGAAGTTATTGGTGTGCTTGAGACTCAGGTAAATTGCCTGCATGTCTGCTAGAATTTCGACTGTCCTGGGTCACCTCCTTCCTGCAATTACAGAATAAACTCAGTGGTCTACCAAGCCTAATTCCGTAGATTTCACTTGATGTTGCTTCTGAATTCACTGACTTAATGCAAGTTAGGTCAACAGAATAAATTAAATTCTTGGTTTTATTCAATCATTATTATTTTCCTTCTAATCAATTTAATGGAAGAGTTTGAGTGATGGAAAGAATAAACTTCTAAAGTGTATGACTCACTGTCCTGCCATCTTAAGCTGAAATCAGCAATTTGTTTTTGTACTTAAAATTTTTCTATCCATATATGTAAGAACGATTTGAACTCTTTTTGTTAAATGCACCAAACAATTTTAAAATGGTGTGCCTCCTCTTTTCCTAAAAGGGCTGGCTATTGAATGAGGGTGACCAGCCTCACAGCTGGCAGCATGCTGACAACCAGAGATCATCCCACATCTGTTTCTGTCCTTTCCCCTGCCATTCACCTTCGTTTACACCCTGCTTTTGGTTTCAGTTCTTCCAAATAGTGAACCGGGGGGTGAAATGAAGTGAGGGCCACATGTAATTTTACAGCATTGCTAGAAAGTCAGAATCAGCTAGAATGCAAGATCTCATCTAGTCTAAACTGAATTTTTAAAAAATAAACTGATGAATTGAAAGATGGAATGGTTGGCCCAAATTCACTTGCCCCACTGACAACCCTACTGATCGCCTTTTGCTGTTTCTTTTACTGCATCACACAACCTTGACCCTGTCTCCCTAGGTGGATGTGTATAACATGGTGTGTGGAGGCTTACAGCTTTGACACGTCAAGACTTGTGAATACTGACCACATGTTTAAAGTTGTGTTACTAAATACATATACTAGCATTAATTTTACCTAACTCATTTGGTTTGGTTATACTGTGTTTAACACAGAACTTATTCTCTCATTAGAACTAGCCTTAATTTTTTAAAGTATTAAATATCGCATATGGTTTTATATTGATCTTAGGGTATAAAAGAAATCTTAAAAATCTTTTGCTTTGTCTGGAAAGCATCATGTTAAGGATACACTTTTAACTAAAAATGCATAGATAATTCCTTACTAACAAAAGCAGCCAATTAAAGAATCTTGAAGTTATGAGGTAGGTAACCAAAAAAGTAAAATTTTTGTAATTCATGAATGTGTTCCCCTCATGTCTTTCCAGTTGTCTTTTGCTCCAACTCCTTTTTGATTTTCTCTCTCCCCTGACTGCGCCTTCACACTCCCATTGTCTTTGCATCTTGAGCTGCCCATGCCCAGAGACAGCACCCGAGTTCCTGCTGCTCTGACTGACAATAGCTTGAATCTCTGTCAAGGCGACTGGCAGTTTGGCAGTGTGAGGGTCACTGGTGGGATGTTTCATCTAAGTAGGGCAACACATTTCTGTTTCACGGTGTGCAAGCGCCAATTAAATGTACATGTTGGATGGTTGTGCATTATATCACAAAAACAAGTGTGGTATTATACAAGCATCTATTTTGATTTACTGCTTTTGAACTACAAATTCACTCTTTTGCAATACATTTCTTTCTCCAAAATGGATCAACCAGTGTAGACATCCTGACCAATGTCAGTGCGAGTCTGGATCCTCCCGATGCGGTCTCAGGAGATCGGGAGTTGTCTGCAGCTCAGCTCTTTCATTCAGATCAGTACAGTCCTGTACTGTATATGTATTTCTTTTTCACTTTGCTAACTGAAATGAAATTAAAAGGCAGGATTTCTTTTTGTTTGCTAAGCAGGAAGTAACGTATGACCAGAACTCAAGTAGGAAAAAGTTAGCTGATGAATAAATACCCAGGAACTTGGGAAGAAAGTATATTTTTTATTGCCCACTAAGCCACGATAAGGGTTATTATCATGCGATAATCATTCCTCTGGAGCAATTCAAGACAGGGGACACAGCTGAGTGCTATCATGCCCATGGGATGTGATTAGCTCATGATAACAGCATCCCCTGGACTCATTGCTATTATGAAATGTCTATTTCCCCACCATTTTCTATATATAAATAAGTGATTTTGGCGGACAGATTCAATTCCCACAAACTGCAAGTTTGCATTAAAATGCTTCAGCTGTGAGATTCACAGATATTAATCTACCCTTTTGGAATGTTGAACAGTCAATCAGAATCCTTCTTCGTCTCAAGCTGTTTTATGATATTATTACAATGTATTTTGCGATGGAATGGCGGGCAAAGCAGGTTTCAGAGATACAGGCTTGTTTGGGCTCGATTTAGTTGCTTGAGGGAACCTCTACATAAAACGATTCTGCCTGCTCACGAAGGCATCCTAACTTTCTCATTATTTTTTTTCCCGCCTGACTCAATTTCTTCACTGCGTTTTAGAAGTCTGAAGTTCATTCCTCTAACTAGATTAATAAGAGCAGATTTCTCATTTCACACTTCAGAATTGACAGAAGGAAATACCGAACTGGTGATGTCAGAATGAGTGAAAAATATTATCTCAGAATCTGGGATTTTGAAATTAACTTTGAAGGAAGCTTGATTTGCCATGTAAGAATAAATAGGAAACTGTTGATACAATAACATATTGGTGGGCTCACTTTGTTAGGAATTTAAGTGACGTTTCTCAGAACCACACAATTAATTTAGAAAAATTTAAAACTCCGTCTCATTTAAGTATGCTAAGAAGTTTTGAGTAATATTATTACGGGAGTGAAACCATGTTCCTGGTTAGACTTATGAAACGTAAGTTATACTATCACAGAATCTAAAAGAAAAATTTTCTACCTATAAAGGTATTTGTGACATTCATGTTAATAATATCAGAATAAATTATTTTGTATGAATACATGCCTAGAAAATAAAAGAGCAAAAAGCAAATTTTTCCTTGTCCTCCACTTTATTCCTTTGGCCAAGCAGTCTCTTTCTCATTATACCTCTTCATTAACCTGATTTTCTGAGAACATACAAGCAGGCACCATTACCTGGGTAGTGTCTTCAAATACAAAATACCAAATTTGTTGGTTGTCCTGTTACTTGGTTCCACTAGTGTTACCTTTGGAATGATAATGGGGAAAGCAGCTTGCTTTCTACAACATTGGACCAGAAAATAGAAAGAATTGTGGACTATGTAGACAATTTTTATCAAGGGATTGAAAAAGAAGGCTTCGATTTAAAGTAACATGCTAACCATTATACCAAATTTATGAAGTTCAGTATTTCCACAAAGGGAAAAATAACCTTCCCTGGGATACAGAAGAGAAGATGAAATTAAGGGTGCTGTTGATGGTTTCATACGGAGAGAATTAAGCTGGGGCATGAACTATTAAGAAATAGAGGGGATCTTTTAAAAGAAGGGATAATCATAATACTTGATTAATAAAGAGTATGGTATGTTGTTGGTAGGCAATATAGGGAGTTGGCCTTTCTGGAACACGGTAGCAAAGAAGCAAGAGTTGGATCACGAAAATTCTTGTTCAGTGGGCTGGAGCTGTAGTTTGTGTTTTATTTTGTAGTCAACAAGGAGCTGTGAAACTTTGGGGCTGATTTTCAGTTATGTGTTTTAGACATGGCAATTGAACAACAGAGCGAAGTTTGGGCTGGAGGGAGCTGAGAAAATTTTGGGTTAATATCTAGATCTTTGTGAAATGCACACCAAATACTGGAAGTCTGATGTAGAACTAGAAACAGACGGGCAAGAAGGTTGTGCGTAGAGGTTGTAGGATGGACCAGGCTCACTGACAAAATGATGGGATCGAGAAGATGAGGAAGTAACAGGATCAAATTTTAATTTTCTGCTTCACTTATTGCATGTATTTTATAGGTGTTTACCAGAGAAGGATCTTAAGAGAAAGAGCAGGTTTTAAAGGGCTGCCGATGATAATGGGAAAAATGTATATTTATCGAGAGGTAAGCATGTGTCAAGTCATGTATTTCTTAAATGCCGAACATGGACTTTCAGGTTTAATACTTGTAAGTAATCTATATGGCAAGCAACATGCTTTTCCCTCACTTTATACACATGTAAGCAGATTTTTGAGAGAATAGGAGATTTATAAAAATCACTTACATAGTAAACATGGAAGTAAGATGTTATATTTGAAGTGAATGTATTGGATATATCTATCTAGATTTTTTTCAATGAGGATGTAATTGTAGCCTGTTGTAAGCCATCTTATGTGATGAAATTATGAATCTAAATTATTATTAATGAAAAAGTTGCTTTTTAATTAGTGAATACTTTTACAAACTGAAAATATTAGATCCAAATTTCATTGATCTGGGTTTTCAATGGAACTCCCAAAACACAATGTTGTTGTTACTTAAGTGGAATATCAAATCTTCCCTAATATAATTTTTTATGTAATCTTTTTAATGAATGTGTACTCATTTGAATTAAGTAGCATTGGGTTCAGTGTTAGAGAAAATGTTAAACACTCTATTTCTTTGTTCAATGATATAATCGTTAAATTGGTACATGTATCCCATGAAAGTTTTAACTATTTAATGTTCCACTCTTTTATTTTTCTCCTTCAAACTATTTTGGAATTTTTTGCAAAATAATTTTGAGTTCTATGACTAAAAATTTTTCTGGAATAATATTGAAAAAGAAGGTCGAGCTGGCGATTTAGCTCAGTGATTGGAGTGCTTGCCTTGCAAGCACAAGGCCCTGAGTTTGATCCCCAGCA